>WNWK01003726.1:0-62500 GCA_009830355.1 Cherax destructor
TGCGGGATATTTATTGTAATATCACACAATAGCAACCTTCCTTGTGAAGTGTATGTTGTTCAGATTATTAACCTGGAGAGTTAGTACTCCAAGATAACCCAACCAAGTCAGGATGTCATCGGTGAGTGTGTCTTATTGCTACTGGGTCCTTTATCCTATCCCCAAGGATACGACCTATACTTGTCAGCTAGCACTAAGGTACCTACTTAATGCTAGGTGAAGATGGGCAGCAGGTTTAAGGAAACATGTCCAATGTTTCTACTTGTGCCAGGGATCGAACCCCGGTCCTTTAGTGTGTGGGCTGAGGCGGCTATCAATTGTGTATGTGTGGATAGGGAAGGAGATGATACCTCTCATAACTTCACACAGCAGTGCCATCAAATGACTGTTATGTCCATGGTTATGCTCTGCCTAACCTCGGGCTTTCCGCATGCACAACCAAATGTCACTCATCTCTACAAACATTGTATAATGTGGAACTAAGTCTTTGACTGTGTGTTTGTGCTCATGGTGTAGTGGTTATCACATCACAGACTGTGTATGTGCTCATGGTGTAGTGGTTATCACATCACAGACTGTGTTTGTGCTCATGGTGTAGTGGTTATCACATCACAGACTGTGTATGTGCTCATGGAGTAGTGGTTATCACATCACAGACTGTGTTTGTGCTCATGGTGTAGTGGTTATCACATCACAGACTGTGTATGTGCTCATGGAGTAGTGGTTATCACATCACAGACTGTGTATGTGCTCACGGTGTAGTGGTTATCACATCACAGACTGTGTATGTGCTCATGGTGTAGTGGTTATCACATCACAGACTGTGTTTGTGCTCATGGTGTAGTGGTTATCACATCACAGACTATGTATGTGCTCATGGTGTAGTGGTTATCACATCACAGACTGTGTATGTGCTCATGGTGTAGTGGTTATCACATCACAGACTGTGTTTGTGCTCATAGTGTAGTGGTTATCACATCACAGACTATGTATGTGCTCATGGTGTAGTGGTTATCACATCACAGACTGTGTATGTGCTCATGGTGTAGTGGTTATCACATCACAGACTGTGTTTGTGCTCATGGTGTAGTGGTTATCACATCACAGACTGTGTATGTGCTCATGGTGTAGTGGTTATCACATCACAGACTGTGTTTGTGCTCATGGTGTAGTGGTTATCACATCACAGACTGTGTATGTGCTCATGGTGTAGTGGGTATCACATCACAGACTGTGTATGTGTTCATGGTGTAGTGGTTATCACATCACAGACTGTGTATGTGCTCATGGTGTAGTGGGTATCACATCACAGACTGTGTATGTGCTCATGGTGTAGTGGTTATCACATCACAGACTGTGTTTGTGCTCATAGTGTAGTGGTTATCACATCACAGACTGTTTTTGTGCTCATAGTGTAGTGGTTATCACATCACAGACTGTGTATGTGCTCATAGTGTAGTGGTTATCACATCACAGACTGTGTGTGTGTGTGTGTGTGTAGAGGATCACACCTCTCATAACATCACACAAAAGTAACTACCTTGATCCTGTTGTCCTCGGGGATGTCATCACTACTTCCCCCATCAGAGTCACTGCCTGTGGCCGCCTGCAAAACAAGTAAGAAAATTAATTGAAAAGTTTAAAAGATTCACAAAGTATGGATGTTTTGGGATGCAGTTTAATTGAGGAGGTGACTTGGAGTACTTCAGAAGCTTTTCTGATGTAATGGCCTGTAATGCTAATGATAAGGAAAATGTTCAAGTTATCTCACTAATTTTTTTTTTAATCTCCATGATCAATACTTCGAAGTGAACCTGATGCTGTTTGTTGACCATAGACAAACAAAGAAAGGAGTTATATAAGTTGGTATACTGTCTTCAATTATTTTTCTTTCTATTTTCCCCATTTTAATATATTCTAACTGAATTTTTTTTAAGTCTCGCATATATAAGCATTCTTAACAGTGTACTGCACTCCTGTTTAAAAAAAAAAAATCTCATTTAATGCGCACTTCTATATTACAAATATCTACCTGTCTTTCTTATCTCTTCTATCCTATCTTCTTAATGTTTGTCTGTCTACTATCATATAAAATACAATTATATAAGATAATAATAATTATTCTAATTGTATAAACTCTCCTTTGCTACATTTGGAATTAATGTAGTTGTCCAAACCCAAACTGTTACCTTGTGTTGTTGAACACGATGTTGTTAAGGTCAACTGGATCCAGACTGGTGATGAAATAAGTCACTTTGACTTTTCTTGGGTTATCCTAGGTAATTTACACATATGTTACTATGTATGATAATTTGTGTAACTGTATTTATGTGTACCTGTACACATAAAATAAAAATTGGTGTAATATGTTGAGATATAAAGGAAAACTAAAAGTGATCCTAGAACACTGCCTTATGGTACCCCCAATGTTGATGTGTGGTGTAGATGATGTGGTGTCTTTTACAACCACTTGTTGAAGTCTGTCACTGACATTAAACTTTATGTAGAAGAGTGCATGGCCGCTTATTCTATATACTAGTTAAGGTGTAGGATGTTGTGGTCTTCTGTATCAAAAGATCTTAGGTCAACAGCAAGGTTTTATGGATATTCATTGTTTTACGGGGCTATGCAGAATGGATCAAGCATTTTTGTTACTGATCATTTGTTCTTTTTTTAACATTGTTAAGTACCGTTTTACAATTTCCTTGGATATTAAGCCCGGGCTATATTATTTTCATACCTTTTGTCAATGGATGTGATGAAAGCAGGGGCGCCACGAGTACACTGAGAGACAACACAATAAGTGTCCGGGGCCCAAGACTGTTCAACTGCCGCCTAGCATAGACCCCTGGCTGTCTTCAAAAAGGCACTGGACAGGCACTTAAAGTCAATACCTGACCAACTGGGCTGTGGTTCGTTCGTCAGTTTGCGTGCGGCCAGCAGTAACAGCCTGGTTGATCAGACCCTGATCCACCATGAGGCCTGGTCTCAGACCGAGCCGCGGGGGCGTTGACCCCGAAACCCTCTCCAGGTAAACTCTTAGCCGTAGTCTACCTTTGCTGTCTTTTTTTTTTAATACCATGAATTATAACAATTTGTATTCTCTTTCAAATATCTTAGTACCTGTAGCTGATAATATTCTATTATACTTATAAGATATCATTTATTCGGATTTTTTAATCCGGGTTCTCCAGGTATACTCCAGGTGAAGGTTAACCACCCAGGGTAACCCAAGAAAGTCAGTGCGTCATCGAGGACTGTCTGTCTTATTTCCACTGTGATCCTTCAATCTTGTCTCCCAGGATGCCACCCACACCAGTCCACTAACACACAAGTACCTACTTACTACTAGGTGAACAGGGACAGCAGGTATAAGGAAACATGTAACATGTCCAATGTTTCACCCGTTCAGGGGATTGAACCACGGACAGTGTGTGAGGTGAGAGCGTTGCCAACCGAGAGGAGATATTGCCCAAAGCTGAGCAATTAAAGAAAAGGGAACAGGAGTCTCTTTGTATATAGAAACAGAAACTAGAAGTTACCAAATAGAACAGGTGGACTTCCCCTCGCCAAACCCCAGCAGAGCGGGACACCCACACCTGAGTTCAGTAACCGGCTTCCCACCAAAACCGTTAAAGAATTATCTGCAGATGGGAAAAGTGGAACTGGCTAAAATTGAGCCGATGAAAGGTGCCTCTCTTGTAACGTCCCAGAGAGACGGGGAAAATTTGTCACCGATGCTCAGGCGTTAGCTTTAGTTGTGCTGCCTGCGGGGCTAGTTTATTGTCCACTCCGTGCTCATCCTATGAACGGTAGTGAAAGAAAAAACAGGATTACTTACCTCTATGTACTGTTCTATTTTCTTCAAGCTCGTTTGCTAGTTTCTTCTTGATAATGTTTCGTAAACTTCTGTTTGAAAAAAATCAACTTTATACTCAACATTTTCTTTATTTAATACTTGTTTAGCTAATGCCACCAAATTTACACCTTATTTAGGTCTGCTTCTCGAAAATCCTGGAAAAAATTTCTGTAATACAATAAAGGAAACAAAGTTTTCTTCAAAACGAGAAACGGGAACAAAAAGTTCACACTAAGATCAGGTGGACCTTCCTTGCCTAAACCCCGGCACAACCAAAAGCCCACAACCCCCACTAACCTGAGTCAACAACAACAGGCCTGGCCTCTTTTATACTTAACGATAACTTCTTGTTGTTGGGGTCATTTAGAGCCACCAAAACTAGCGCTTTATTGAGCTCTACCTCCACGGAGTCTGGGGAAAAATATATTGCCAGCTGCACAGGTAGTGCAGTAACCCAAATATGGAAGGAAACTGAAAGTTCAGATTAGGTGAACCCCTTGCCTAAGCCCCGGCAGAACCATTCCCCCCAGTCCATTCCCACCTCACATAGCTGAGACAACAACAACAGGCTTTCCCCAAGGCCTAGAGGCTGAAATATGGCTCCCAACAACTTGTTCAGGGAAAGAAAACAGGATAAACAAGTCACTAATGCTCAAAGTGGGGGTTGAGCGAGACGTCCCCATTCTACCAAGACAAGAGCAAACGTCCTCATCTGGCAGAGCCAGCTGCCAGAGAGCCCTAGACGTGTCCCCCAGCCTTAGAAATCCGTAGAGCTTTAAAGAAAGACAGTTGATGAACGGCGCCCTAGACCAAGTGCCTAGCGAGGTATGTATGATGAAGACCAACGCCCCGGGAAGAGAACGAGGGAACTTGTCACCGATGCTTAGGAGAGAGTAGAGCGAGATGTCTGCACTCCAACACCGGCACTGAAGTCCTGGATGGGTGGATGAGATCGGGTATTAAATACCGACAAATGTGAAATAAGACACATGCGCAGTATTTGTTTATTTTATTGACGAAACGTTTCGCCACGAACTGCTGAATAAATGAAGAAGCCTTTCGTGGCGAAGCGTTTTTTTCAATAGAGCATCCTAATAGTGTACATGTGTCTTATTTCACACTCCTAGATGGATTTACACACATAAGAAGAGGGCATTATTGAAGCCTACTTCCCAAATCTAGAGAATTGGGAAAGGAACAAGAGTTCCTTTTAAAAATAGGGGAAACAAGCAGTTCCCAACTAGTGCAGGAGACCCCACTCCTGAACACCAGTCGGTAAGGGACATTCCCCATATCAATTACCCAGCAGACAGTGTGTGATGGGGCAAGCATCCTTGGGAGAGAATGATGTGCCCAGTGGGCAGTGTACGCTGAGGATAAGCGACCTGGGGAGTGAATGGTGAAATTCGGGCACCAGTGCTCAGGGTACGAGAGTGAAACAGCCACACTTCACCAAGGCAGGATATGAAGTCCCTATTTGTCTGTCAGTTTGAGCTGTCAAGACTTCGGTAGGGTGGTGATACTGTCAAGACTATCACTATGGGTTCAGTAACTAAAGGAGGTTTAAAGATTTCCTTTGATAACGTCAAGAAGATTTAGTGGAATGGATGAGGATATCAAGTGCTATCGTTATCTATGTTATATTGCACGGTGAAGGAAATTAAGAAAGAAATATCACGAGTCCTACTACAAGTTTGCAAACGTTGTACATGTGTCAAAAAGAGGAGGTCCACGCAAATACGATCACAGGGAGCGCAAAGGCGCTCCCTGTGATCGTATTTGCGGGGACCTCCTCTTTTCTGCAACATTGCAAGCTCCTGATGATGTGTTGATTGCAACACGAAAGGCCTAGAGCTATTATTCAACTCCCCCCGTGGTTGTTTTGTACATTTATGTCCTAGTGTTTGCTTATCTTTCTGAAAGAACAGGTGTCACTCATACAAGTGAGTATTAGATACTTACCTCATCTCCGAAGTGCTTGTAAGCAATGTCTTCTAACTTGACCACATCATATGCTGTGTGTGAGGCAGTGTCGAGGTGCTCACTCAGTGTATACTCCTTCGTCTGGTGGAGTACAACACGCTCGGTATCAGTCCACAATACATGAGATATCATACACAAATAACCCGCACATAGGAGGGAGGAGCTTACGACGACGTTTCGGTCCGTCTTGGACCATTTGTAAATGGTCCAAGTCGGACCGAAACGTCGTCGTGGCTTTTTGTTTTTCATGGGATATCACTCGTCTACAGACTTTTTTTTTAACCAAAATCAGGCATCCACGCAGCATGCTAGTTTGATACCTTTCCTGTGAACAGCTGCTAAGAGATTACAGGGGAACCCAATTGGGTCCAGGGACTGGGCCTCCAGCATTGATCACCTAGCAAGTTACAGCACTAATGAACTACAGTATTTACATACATAAAAGATTCAGTAACGACAGCCAAGGGTTGCATACAGCATGAATTCATTAACTGGTCAATAAAGGATCACATTATACTGCTTATGTGTTTGTATTTCCATTGTATCGGTATTTTATACTATTTATTTCCAACGTTACAGAGTCACACCGGTCTAAGAGCCTGAGGCAAAGGTGTTCTGATCACTGATCACCTTACAGAGGTAATGACTAAATGACTAATTTTTTTATATAAGATACTGTAGGCACACGCTTCAATGGGGTGCCTTGATGCTGGTGTAGGGCTCTTAATGCAAGGACTTGGAGCTATCCTCCCCCTCCTTGTGTCAAACGAAATATCCTTCTACAGCGCTGTACGAGGTATACGAGTTTATCGCTTTCCCCCCTCTGAATATACTGCAATTACTGCTACCGCCAGTGCTATTATTACTGGTAATAATAAAAATAGTAATAATAATAATAATAATAATCGTAGAAGTAACTGAGTGAATAAGGTTGCAGGTGTTACCTTAGTGATGGTGAATGTAGCTATCCTGGGCAGGTGATGTAGGGTAGGGTAGTAGAAGGAGTGGGCAGGGTGGTCAGGGTAGTTAGCTGTGATGCGGAAGATTCTCTCAGGTGGGCTGGTGGGCCAGTTAGGCGAGGTGAAGGTCAGACCATTGTCCGTGCCCGCGTCCAGAGGGTCAACCTGCGAGGGTAAGGTTAAAGATCATTACTACTCGTGTTTGGTCTCCTTTCATGATGGGGGGAGAAGATGGGTGCCTTGATGCTGCTGAAGGGTTCTTGATCAGAGGAAATGGAGGTATTCTTCCTATCTGCCATACGTACCAAGGCAATACTCTCTCTCTCTTTCTTCAGCCTAAGAACCCAGAATATATTTCAGCATAAATGGTGTGGATATTTCCCTTTTCGTTTAAATGTACTGACTTTTTTTTTTTTGACCAGTGACGCAAAATAAAAAATGAATTTTGTGAAAACTCCTCTGGATACATATGATCGGGTTCTGGAGGCCAGATTTCAATGAAAAGAGTTAAGAGGCAGAGCTAGGAGCCATGATTCAGCCCCTGCAAACACAATTAGGTGAGTACACACCTGTATCTTAACGTTGTCGACCCAGTTACCGTCTTCACACAGTTCAAAGCTGTCCACTCCAACGAACCAGTCTGGAGACGGCACGATCTTGGAGACCAGAGACACCTGGGGGTGAAAGACAGTCAGTGAGGGAACACCAGTCACTAGTATTAAGAAATTATTAATGTTCATGATATATTTTTGACAAAAAGTCCCTGGTTATGCAAAGCATTTCTGGCAGCCTTGAATATATATATATATATATATATATATATATATATATATATATATATATATATATATATATATATATATATATATATGCAATAAGATCACAGTAAACAGGTGATATCACAATATGCAGAACAACCACTGAAAAATAGTGAAATTCAAGCGCTTTCGTGACTTATCACATTATCAAGGAACTATAAAAATAAAATATCAACAGGAAGGCATATAAGGGCAAGACTACACCTCACAGTCACGTCCCAACAACAAGACTACACCTCACAGTCACGTCACAACAGACACACCCCAGTCACGTCACACCAAGATCACCCACAGTCACGTCACAACAACAAGACTACACCCCACAGTCACGTCACAACAACAAGACTACACCCCACAGTCACGTCACAACAACAAGACTACACCCCACAGTCACGTCAACAGACTACACCTCACAGTCACGTACAACAACAAGACTACACCCACAGTCACGTCACAACAACAAGACTACACCTCACAGTCACGTCACAACAACAAGACTACACCCCACAGTCACGTCACAACAACAAGACTACACCTCACAGTCACGTCACAACAACAAGACTACACCCCACAGTCACGTCACAACAACAAGACTACACCTCACAGTCACGTCACAACAACAAGACTACACCCCACAGTCACGTCACAACAACAAGACTACACCTCACAGTCACGTCACAACAACAAGACTACACCTCACAGTCACGTCACAACAACAAGACTACACCTCACAGTCACGTCACAACAACAAGACTACACCCCACAGTCACGTCACAACAACAAGACTACACCTCACAGTCACGTCACAACAACAAGACTACACCTCACAGTCACGTCACAACAACAAGACTACACCTCACAGTCACGTCACAACAACAAGACTACACCTCACAGTCACGTCACAACAACAAGACTACACCTCACAGTCACGTCACAACAACAAGACTACACCTCACAGTCACGTCACAACAACAAGACTACACCTCACAGTCACGTCACAACAACAAGACTACACCCCACAGTCACGTCACAACAACAAGACTACACCTCACAGTCACGTCACAACAACAAGACTACACCCACAGTCACGTCACAACAACAAGACTACACCTCACAGTCACGTCACAACAACAAGACTACACCTCACAGTCACGTCACAACAACAAGACTACACCCTACAGTCACGTCACAACAACAAGACTACACCTCACAGTCACGTCACAACAAAACTACTCCCCACAGTCACGTCACAACAACAAGACTACACCTCACAGTCACGTCACAACAACAAGACTACACCCCACAGTCACGTCACAACAACAAGACTACACCACACAGTCACGTCACAACAACAAGACTACACCTCACAGTCACGTCACAACAACAAGACTACACCTCACAGTCACGTCACAACAACAAGACTACACCTCACAGTCACGTCACAACAACAAGACTACACCTCACAGTCACGTCACAACAACAAGACTACACCCCACAGTCACGTCACAACAACAAGACTACACCTCACAGTCTCGTCACAACAACAAGACTACACCTCACAGTCACGTCACAACAACAAGACTACACCTCACAGTCTCGTCACAACAACAAGACTACACCTCACAGTCTCGTCACAACAACAAGACTACACCTCACAGTCACGTCACAACAACAAGACTACACCTCACAGTCACGTCACAACAACAAGACTACACCTCACAGTCTCGTCACAACAACAAGACTACACCTCACAGTCTCGTCACAACAACAAGACTACACCTCACAGTCTCGTCACAACAACAAGACTACACCCCACAGTCTCGTCACAACAACAAGACTACACCTCACAGTCTCGTCACAACAACAAGACTACACCTCACAGTCACGTCACAACAACAAGACTACACCTCACAGTCACGTCACAACAACAAGACTACACCTCACAGTCTCGTCACAACAACAAGACTACACCTCACAGTCTCGTCACAACAACAAGACTACACCTCACAGTCTCGTCACAACAACAAGACTACACCTCACAGTCTCGTCACAACAACAAGACTACACCCCACAGTCACGTCACAACAACAAGACTACACCCCACAGTCTCGTCACAACAACAAGACTACACCTCACAGTCACGTCACAACAACAAGACTACACCTCACAGTCTCGTCACAACAACAAGACTACACCTCACAGTCTCGTCACAACAACAAGACTACACCTCACAGTCTCATCACAACAACAAGACTACACCTCACAGTCACGTCACAACAACAAGACTACACCTCACAGTCACGTCACAACAACAAGACTACACCTCACAGTCTCGTCACAACAACAAGACTACACCTCACAGTCTCGTCACAACAACAAGACTACACCCCACAGTCTCGTCACAACAACAAGACTACACCTCACAGTTACGTCACAACAACAAGACTACACCTCACAGTCACGTCACAACAACAAGACTACACCTCACAGTCTCGTCACAACAACAAGACTACACCTCACAGTCTCGTCACAACAACAAGACTACACCTCACAGTCTCGTCACAACAACAAGACTACACCTCACAGTCTCGTCACAACAACAAGACTACACCTCACAGTCTCGTCACAACAACAAGACTACACCCCACAGTCACGTCACAACAACAAGACTACACCTCACAGTCTCGTCACAACAACAAGACTACACCTCACAGTCTCGTCACAACACCCGACTCTGTGAAACACAACTGATACTCTAACCAAGCATTAAGATTTTTTACTTATCTTACGTATCTTAAATTCTTCCCAAATTTTATTAATTATAAATGAATCCAATTTATATAAATCAAAAGCAATATTAATATTATTTTCAAAACTATTTTGTTATGAAATATGATCTTTTTATATTCCTGTCGACCATGGACTTCTTGATACAACTTTCTCAGCCTGGAACTGGTACTTCAGACCAACCAGTCACTCATATGGTCGATACTCAAAGGGAAACCAGGAGATGAAACTCGACTTCCGAAAACACATCTCGGTGAGTGTATACACACACACACACACACACACACAATGGATCAGAGAATACCTGACAGGGAGGCAACGAGTCATGGTACGTGATGAGGTATCACAGTGGGAACCTGTGACGAGCGGGGTCCCACAAGGGTCAGTCCTAGGACCAGTGCTATTTTTGGTATATGTGAATGACATGATGGAAGGGATAGACTCAGAAGTGTCCCTGTTCGTAGATGATGTGAAGTTAATGAGGAGAATTAAATCAGATGAGGATCAGGCAGGACTACAAAGAGACCTGGACAGGCCAGACACGTGGTCCAGCGACTGGCTTCACGCGTTTAACCCCGCTAAATGCAAAGTCATGAAGATCGGGGAGACATGATAACGACATACAAAATACTGCGTGGAATAGATAAGGTGGACAGAGACAGGATGTTCCAGAGAGGGGACACAGAAACAAGGGGTCACAATTGGAAGTTGAAGACTCAGACGAGTCAAAAGGATGTTAGGAAGTATTTCTTCAGTCATAGAGTAGTCAGGAAGTGGAATAGTCTAGCAAGTGATGTAGTTGAGGCAGGAACCATACATAGCTTTAAGACGAGGTATGATAAAGCTCATGGAACAGGGATAGAGTAGCGGTCAGTGAAGAGGCAGGACCAGGAGCTAAGTATCGACCCCTGCAACCACAATTAGGTGAGTACACACACACACATCCGTCTCTCGTTGCCCGTCCTTTTCTAACCTATACTGTCCTTTTGTCCCCCCTCGTCCTGCTAGCAATATGGCACTGCAGCTAACGTATTGCAGGGAGGGTGGCGCGGCTGTGGCCCTGTGGCACTGTCCTCACAAATGCCACACCAGTCATCTCCCCCTGCCTCTCACTAGGTGATCACCTCACTGATGCCGCTTCAGGTGTTGGTTCTACAAGGGGTGCCAGCTTTACAAGGGGTGCCAGGCGAAATGATTTCATCTGAATTTGTCAAATGCTCCAGAGGGGATGAGGGGCCCCGAGGCTGAGTAATATTGTGTTTCCTGTGATATGTGTTTGTCCCCTATGTCCTAGCAAACCCTTCGTCCCTTCCCATTCTCTCATTTCTCTCTCTCTCTCTCTCTCTCTCTCTCTCTCTCTCTCTCTCTCTCTCTCTCTCTCTCTCTCTCTCTCTCTCTCTCTCTCTCTCTCTTTCTCTCTCTATTTTACAGCTACTGAATCAACAACGTTACATGTTTTTCATTCTTTGGTCACCCTGCAAACTTTCATGGTCTCATTTTTAAGCATTTATACTTCTATTAAGGTGTGGTTTAGAAAGATCTATTATTTTAAATGTTCTTCAGTCATTCACCGAAGGGAACATAACTCATTTAAATAATATCGCCTCACGTTTACAAAAGACAGACGAATTTATTGACGTTTAATCCGTATACGGTGGTGGTGACCACACACGAGTAAGGTCACACGGGTCATGAGGCCACGTGAGGTCAGGCCAGGTCACGCAGGATATGTCACCTTGATCACACACGAGAGATGTAATAATCTGTCCCTGTTTACTCTTTGGAAATTGCTTGAGCTGGTGGCACCAGGGAAGGTGTGTGGGCGTGTGGAGTGGGTGGGCGTGTGGGCGGCCCAGACGTGACGGAATCCCCCCTCCTTGTGGTTTGACAAGGGCCTGCCTTGTATGGGCCAATAAGCCTGCTGCGGTGTTCCTCACTTCTTATATTCTTATCTCTCTTCGGCTGACCGTTCATTCTTAGGCCTTGAGCTGGGAACCAAAGCACCCGGGTTGGATCCTGGGGCGGGCGTCCTGGGGAAGAGGACGAAGGGAACTTCGTTAAATATAAGCCACACTGAGTGTCTTTCTTGTGGCAGCCTGGGTTGCTAACCCTTCGGGTCAGTAATCCGATTAAAGTCTCCCTTCTTCTTCTACTCCTTCTCCTCCTCCTCCTTCTTCTTCTTCAGTTATTACTGTACGTCCTCTGGGTTGGGTTATCCACTAACCAAGGATAATCAAAGCCACAGATGGATTATTTTATCCCTTGGGTGGGTTGGTGCAGCAAGATGGAGCACCATCACAGAGACGGGTCAAACATCTGCCACGTAGGGAACATGTTGCGCACTGTACAGCCCAGACTGTGTGCAGGAAGTTGCGAAACGTCTCCTCTCTAATTCTGCTTCTAGTTTGTGGGTTGACTGTTAATTGTTCTAGGCGATTTTTTCCCTCGCCACCACTATCATTGCCTCGCCACCATCACAGCCTCGTCCTCGCCACCACATTGCCTCGCCACCGTCACAGCCTCGTCTCGCCACCACCACCACCACCTCGCCTCGCCACCACCGCCGCCAGGTGTAACACCCAGGTGCGTCAACAATTCTCAACATTTCCTCCACAAGTTCACCACCGCGGCCTCGCCTAACTTTCTCCCACCAGCCTGTTGAATTACATTAATGTGTACGTATGTATGTGAGTATGTATGGAAATCACCATGTGCGTATGTGGGAGGCGAGCATGTGTTGACGCAGGTGCCATTGCTGCTCAGCATGACTGTGAGCTGAAGAGTTAGACAAAGCCTATATATACGTATACACACATAGGCACATACATACATACACAGATAGATAAAAACACACACACACACACACACACACACAACTGCCGGAGGTATGGAAGACAGCAAATGTAGTCAAGAAAGGAGACAGACAGACAGCGTTCAACTACAGATCAGATGCATAGTACGCAAAGTTATGGAGAAGAATATCAGGAGAAGAGTTGAGAAGTACTTAGGAACGGGCTCATACATGACAACCAGCACGGCTGTAGTGATGGTAAATCCTATCTCACAAACTTACTGGAGTTCTACGACAAGGTAACAGAAGTATGACAGGAGAGAGAGAGAGCGCTGGGTACATTACATCTTATTAGACTGTACGAAGGATTTCAACACAGTACCACACAAGAGACTGGTACAAAAGCTAGAGGGGCAGGTAGGAATAAGAGGGAGAGAGCCACAATGGATCAGGGAATACGTGAAAGGAAGAAAACAACGAGTGATGGTTCGTGAAGAGGTGTTGGAAGGGGCGCATGTGACGAGCTGAGTTCCACTAAGATTAGTACTAAGGCTGGTGCTGTTTCTTGTATACGTGAATGACATGACAAAGGGAATAAAGTCAGAGGTATCCCTGTTCACAGATGATGCTAAACTAATGAGGACACAAACAGAAGAGGACCAGGAAAGGCTACGAATGGATCTGGAAAGGTTGCAGGTCTGATCTGAAAGATCGGTACTTGAGTTTAACCCTAGCTTGTGCGAAGTTTTTAAGTTTGGGAATGGGCAAAGTAGACCGGAGACGGAGTACATGCTTAGAGGGTAAAGGAGAAGGACCTTGGAGTGATTATAATACCGAACATATGAAGGATTCATTCACGACACTGTACACCATTTACGTCAGGGCCATATTGGAGTATGCAACCCCTGCACGAAGCCCACACCTGGTCAAGCATGTCAAGAAACTGGAGAAAGTACAGAGGTTTGCAACGAGAGTAGTCCCGGAACTAAGGGGTATGTCCTATGAGAAGAGTTAGGGATCTCAGCCTGATGACTCTGGAGGACACAAGGATCCATACACAGCTCTAAGAAGACGTACGATAAGGCTCTCAAAGCCAGGAGTGGACCTAGTAGCGACCAGCGAACAGGCGGGGCCAGGAGCTGAGACTCGACCTATGAAACCACATACATAGGTGAGTACACGCACACAAAGTGTATATACAGCTCGAGGTTTGTATACCCTTAGATACACACCTCTCGGTATATACACACGACAGCAGAGAACCGCACGAAAGTACCGTCTAGAGTTTCAAGTTGGTGAGGACAAACACTGTTAAAGTTGCCGGGGTTAAAACTCTTGATGGAATCTCCTGCAACTTAACCCCAACTTCGGAGACAATTTTTTTTCCTCTTGCTCTTTAAGCAGATTGCCTGCTGTTTGAGAAGACTGCCTGCTCTTTCAGCAGACTGCCTGCTCTTTCAGCAGACTGCCTGCACTTTCAGCAGACTGCCTGTACTTTCAGCAGACTTCCCGCTGTTTAAACAGACTGCCTGCTGTTTGAGCAGACAGTCTGCTGCTCCAGTTTTTACATTTTTTTTTTGGGGGGGGCAGCGTGTTTGTTTGCGTTTGTGCGACAACCAGTTTGTGTGCGCGCATGTGTATATGTCTGCTCAGAGAGACAGCTCCTGGCCCCACCCTCTTCCATACTGGCAAGCATTCACTGACCCCTGTCCTTTTCTGAGGGCCCCCCCAAACATACCTACTTCTGAAGCTGTGCAGGAAGTTTGCCTCCACCATCCTCTTGCCACGACATTCTCTCCCCTCTCATCATACTGAAGAAGTAGTGCCTAACATCATTCAGAATTACTATCTGAGGGTAGAGGAAACGTTTCGCACTCTTGGCGAAACGTTTCCCCTAATTTTTCCACTATAATCTACTGTGTCCATAATTACTATCGCATTTGCTTTGTCTGTTTCGTAAGGTGAAGTCCAGGATCTTTCCTTAATTCATGGTGTAACTTAACAAATCTTTGATGACAATTTTGTTGTAGAGGTGTGAGCAAAGCTTTGCTGTGCCCCGGGGCGTCTCTGTGCCCCGGGGCGTCTCTGTGCCCCGGGGCGTCTCTGTGCCCCAGGGCGTCTCTGTGCCCCGGGGCGTCTCTGTGCCCCGGGGCGTCTCTGTGCCCCGGGGCGTCTCTGTGCATCGGGGCACACGACTATTGACCTGGCAGCCTTTGGACACCAACATGTGACACTAGCACCCAACATGTGGCACTACTAGCACCCAACATGTGGCACTAGCACCCAACATGTGGCACTAGCACCCAACAAGTGGCACTAGCACCCAACATGTGGCACTAGCACCAAACATGTGGCACTAGCACCCAACATGTGGCACTAGCACCCAACATTAACAACTAACATCCTTGCAATTACATGGAGTCACTTACTATCATTATGCTGCGAAATTAAACTTAATAATTATCATATTTATCATATGTAATAACACCTAAGTTATTGTTTACACTTAAACACAACATGTCGGAGGCGGTGATGTTGACGTCAGGGTGAGGCTGGATCATCTTATCTTATCGTCATAAGAGTAATACAGTTCTTACCTAACCTCATCCCCTTCCTTCCCTTCACTCTTATGGAGGTAAATTCCTCCGTTTCGCCCGCGTTCTTATCTTCTATACTTTCTGTTTTGCTCATGCGTTTCACATTCGTCCCTCATTGATCTGTCGAAACTTTTGAGTATTTTGTTAATCGTTATGATGTTTCGCCCGGTCCTCTCCCAAGAATAGGCTTAATTGCTGGAGCCTCTCATAGTTTAACTACGTTCATAGTTGTGAAGCTTGTCTAGCTAGTAAACATCCTTTGTGATGTGTGGACACTGTGCGGGGTGACGTATATCCTGACGCAGTGCTGACATATATATGTCGTGTCCAGCGTCTTGAAGCAATCTCCACCAAGGCATCTGAAGGCAATTCTTATATCAAGCACACTCGCTCGTACCGAGGAACGTCCTTTGTATGAACGTCTGGTGATATGTTCGGTGTAGTGTTGACTTCCTTGATCTCCACACCCCCCACCCCACCCCCGAGCTCTTGATGCAAGGAACTGGACCTACCCTTCCTCTTCCTAGGGTCGAGCCTGACTTGTCTCTCATTACCCCACCCCCCATCCCCACAGGCGCCACACGGCTCCTACGAGTCTAGCGCTTCCTCTCGATTATAACAATGGCTCCCAGATCCTTCTTACCGAGCGCTGTTTACCAATTTCTGGCCTCCCACACGCCCTCCCCACACCACACCTCCCACACGCCCTCCCCACACCACACCTCCTCCCACACGCCCTCCCCCACACCACACCTCCCACGCGCCCTCCCCTACACCACCCCTCCTCCCACACGCCCTCCCCCACACCACCCCTCCTCCCACACGCCCTCCCCCACACCACACCTCCTCCCACACGCCCTCCCCTACACCACCCCTCCTCCACACGCCCTCCCCCACACCACCCCTCCTCCACACGCCCTCCTCCACACGCCCTCCCCACACCACCCCCCCTCCCACACGCCCTCCCCACACCACCCCTCCTCCCACACGCCCTCCTCCACACCACCCCTCCTCCCACACGCCCTCCCCACACCACCCCTCCTCCCACACGCCCTCCCCAACCGACCCCTCCTCCCACACGCCCTCCCCACACACCTTCCCCACCTAACCATTCCCCCACACGCCCTCCCCACGCCAACCCCTTCTCCCACCCTCTCCCCACTACACCCCAGTGTTTGCTCGGCATTTGGACTTTCTCCACCTGTGATGTGCACCACCTGTCAGACACCACCTGTCAGACACACCACCTGTCAGACACACCATCTGTCAGACACACCACCTGTCAGACACATCATCTGTCAGACACACCACCTGTCAGACACACTACCTGTCAAACACACCACCTGTCAAACACACCACCTGTCAGACACACCACCTGTCAGACACACCACCTGTCAGACACACCACCTGTCAGACACACCACCTGTCAGACACAGAACTAGCCCCGGCTGCAGTAGCTCGTGAGAATATCATGGACTGGCACCAGTGCCTGTCTTGGCACCATGAGTTCAGTGGCACCCAGACGCTTAGATTACTATAACAACGACAACAACAGCAACAACAGCAGTAGCAGCAACAACAACAACAGCACCAGGAGTTTCATTATCAATCATCACCCTTAATCATCAAACATCATTATTATCATTATTTATCATCATCATCATTATACGTCACGGCCAGTGACCTCCTTGACCCAGGGACGCACAGTAAGAACACTTGAAGATATAATTAACGTCAGAGAGAGAGAGAGAGAGAGAGAGAGAGAGAGAGAGAGAGAGAGAGAGAGAGAGAGAGAGAGAGAGAGAGAGAGAGAGAGAGAGAGAGAGAGAGAGAGAGAGAGAAGGGGGTTTACTCTTCTTCACCATCTGGATAACACCTGTAACACCATCTGAATAACACCTGTAACACCATCTTGATAATACCTGTAACACCATCTGGATAAAACCTGTAACACCATCTGGATAACACCTGTAACACCATCTGGATAACACCTGTACTCACCTAGTTGTGGTTGCAGGTGTTGAATCACAGCTCCTTCCCCCTCCTCTTCGCTGGTCGCTACTAGGTCCACACTCTCTCTCCCTGCTCCATGAGCTTTATCATACCTCTTCTTAAAGCTATGTATGGATCCTGCCTCCACTACATCACTCTCCAGATTGTTCCACTTCCCGACCACTCTATGACTGAAGAAATAATTCCTAACATCCCTGTGATTCATCTGAGTCTTCAACTTCCAACTGTGTCCCCTTGTTGCTGTGACCCATCTCTGGAACATCCTGTCTCTGTCCACCTTGTCGATTCCTCTCAGTATTTTGTATGTCGTTATCATATCCCCCCTATCTCTCCTGTCCTCCGGTGTCGTCAGGTCGATTTTCCTTAACCTCTCCTCGTAGGACATAACCCTCAGCTCCGGGGCTAGTCTTGTTGCAAATCTTTTCACTTTCTCTAATTTCTTGATGTGTTTGACCAGGTGTGGGTTCCATACTGGTTCTGCATACTCCAGTATGGGCCTGAATGGCTCCTTACTTACCTGTGTATGTGTGCATCTATGGCTGCGCATATATTTGTGACTGCCTGTATTTTTCTAGCTGTGTGCATACAGGCAATTGTGTGTACATTTCTGGTTGTGTGCGTATATGTCACTGTGTGTACATTTCTAGCTGTGTGCGCATATGTGATTATGTGCGCGTATGTGACTTTGTGTGCGCTTACCTATATGTGGTTGCATGGGTCGAGTCTCCCTCCCTGGCCTCCCGTGTGTGTGTGTGTGTGTGTGTGTGTGCGTGTGCGCGTGTGCGTGTGCGCGTGTGCGTATTTGTGGTTGCAAGGGTCGAATCACAGCTCCTGATTCAGCCTCTTCGCTATGTGTGGGTGGGGGTATACCGGCTGCCAACAGCAACAGCTTATTCGATTACGACAGATACACAGCCGAGATACACTGAGACACAGATACACAGAGACAAGACACACAGAGATACACTGAGTAAGCCTCTTCAGCACGGCTTCTGTCTAGAATGGCTGATCCGTCTTACGACAAGGAGGTAACTCTGACGGGTTTAGCTTGTGCAGGTGCAAATTGGCCTATTTTATGACGAAATTTTGAAAAAATAGTGGTTTCCATGTGATACTCTGTGAATGTCTCATCCAATAGGATTCAAACCAAGAATGCCGATAACTTGAGAATGCAACTTCCGAGCGGTTTTAAACCTAAAGACCTCTCTCTCTCTCGGATCGCCCAGCCACCAAAACTAATTATTATTATTATTATTATATTATTATTATTGTTATCATTATTATAATTACTTACCCTGGAGTGGTTACCATCAACAAAGAAGTGGGACTCTGCTATACCAACGCCCTCTGTGATGGGCGGAGTGTTGAAGGCATCCAGCACACCGTTTTCTCCTGTAGGGTAGGTCACACTTATATTACACCGGTGATATTGACCATTAACTTGAATATATATATATATATATATATATATATATATATATATATATATATATATATATATATATATATATATATTACTTTCTAACATAAATAATGCACATGCGGTCCTCGGTCTCTCTCAAATCATATTTTTCATGGTTAAATCCGACAACAAATACACAGATTTGCACATATATAAATCTCAATGACATGTCTCCTAACATTCCACATACTAGTACACTCCTAACACTGAACGTACACTGAAGGCTACAAAGCCACTTGCGGTAACCATTACTAAAATACAAACTTCCTCCCTCACAAACTACCACCCAACTAAAGCTCTTACCTACATACCTGTATATAGCATCCCACTTGCACTCTATTATTGCTCTTTTATTATTATTATTATTATTGTTGTAAGACCAGCCAGTTGCGTTATGTACCTAGCCGCCATGCTAGACGTGTGCTGTCATTTAGCGGATCTGGTCAGGAGTGCAGCCGGATGCTGTTACTCTCTCGTCACTCGCCAGACCCTTTACATGACAGGGACCGCACTCCTCCACTTTCCCGTCCATCTAGAGGCCAGCAAGGGCTTATACTAAACATTCGCCATGTGCCCACCTCAACTATGAGCCTATGGCTCGCCTCCATGCCTATTACTTATTCTGTCACAATAGCAACCAGCAACAACACAGGTGTGTAACTGGTGGCAGCGGTGGGATGTAACAAGTTAGCTAGGCACGAAATATGAAGGCTAAGGTTCATATAGGTTTTAAAGCGACTGGAGAAATGTGAGGCTACCTGCTGACTACCATCCTGGAGCAGTGACTACC
The DNA here is from genome assembly GCA_009830355.1 of Cherax destructor. Taxonomy (NCBI): domain Eukaryota; kingdom Metazoa; phylum Arthropoda; class Malacostraca; order Decapoda; family Parastacidae; genus Cherax; species Cherax destructor. The sequence continues at coordinate 20,060 of WNWK01003726.1, forward strand.
TGCTAACTACCATTCTGGAGCAGTGAATACCTGCTGACTATCATCCTGGAGCAGCACCTACCTACTAACTACCATCCTGGAGCAGTGAATACCTGCTGACTATCATCCTGGAGCAGCAACTGCCTGCTGACTACCATCCTGGAGCAGCAACTGCCTGCTTGTGGAGAAAATTATCTCCAAAATGGGCTAAGCCCCCTCTTGTTCCAACATTTGGAGTGTAGGTGCAGACTAAGGGGGTCACGACCTCTTCTATCCATTAGCAAAGGTGAGGCAAAATCTTGTGTCTTGCAACAAAGCTTCATTAAGCTGTACCAGAACATCCATATATCTTAACATGTGTTCCTTACCACTAAATTGGATCTAGATCAGAAGTAGATAAAATGGACACATGATACTTGCACGTCTACAGCATATTCTATCCTGCAAGAGAATATGAAAAAATAATATATTCACAAGTTTGTCTGACGAAATTTCTATTTCCTAAGATCAATAAAAATTTGTAGTAATAAGTCTCTAACTTAATAACATAGCTAGGGGCATTATACACAATAACCCACACCCTGGAGTCAAGTAATCCACACTCTTTGATCCGGTTAAGTCGTCAGAACTGGCAACTATGTCTGTAGACATCATGTCTACATCATGTCTACATGTCTGGAGCTGGGAGCTCCAAGAGCTAGATTGAGATCATGACGAGATTATAACGAGTGAATCGACAAGTGATGATGTAGGTAGTGACCAAGTGTCGCCAGCAAGGCCGTATCCGTGTGTACTGTGTAACTTGAGTCGTGCACTGATAGTCTCCAGGAAGAACTCTGGAGGAGATACCACAAATATGTAACTCTCCTATGCACACAAGCGCCAGAAATTCTCCCTGCTGTGAATAATTATGGACATATTAGCGAGTGAGTAAACCGTGGCGGAACACTGTATTCTCCATGTTGCTTACGGTGTCGGATTCGCAGCAGTGTGAGGTCATTTATTAGGCTCGGCTAGCATTTCTACAGCCGAATTTTATGCAATTCTCATTGCAATTATCCGTATTGCATTTATGCCTACCTCGACGTTTTTTGGTAGTCTCAGACGCCTTTAGTGCTTTCCAAACTATTAAAAAATTACGCCTCACTTCTGGCAAGAACAAAGATATTGTTTTCTGTTGGGTCCCTGGTCATGTTAATATTCAGGGCAATGAGTTTGCATACTCTGCTGCGCCGTCAGCAGTTCATGACCTCCTTGTTTCATACAGAGGTATTCCATTCTCAGACTATTTTTCTGTAATCTCTAACCAAAGATACTGTGTCGAAATGCTATCCAATAGTTATCTGTGCTAAGTGAGGTATCACCAGTAGTTCTCTGCACTGTGGACATTATCCACGGACATAATTCACAAATTGAACTTATGGACAAGTGATGGTCAAATCAGGTGACCTTCAACATGGCCAAAATGACGAAATAAGTGAAGATGTCCAACGTCATATCTTCAATCAAGCCATTGATACCGGCTTCAGTGATGTAGTAACATCAATGGCTCCCGCTACAATGAGCCAGGTAAGATCTATTTATTCCAGCATCAGCCTAATGAATCACTACAGTGCCCAGGGGAAATTGTTTGAGAAGTAGGGCTAACCATCGAAGGCATTATGGGTGTGCCATCACCCAAACACAGGTAAGAGACGTAGTCTCACCTAGTACTATAACCTGCACATACTGTAATAATATGTCAGGGGGGCATGTTAATTATAGTAACCCTCTCTATTACAGCCGAGTGGGAACTAAGATAGCCGACATCGGGAGGCTGCTGGGGTTCTGAGTTCTGAGTACCCCAAGACCAATAGTGATCTTTTATTGTATTCAGTCTTACACTACACCGAAAATCCTCCACACTGCTAACTACCATCCTGGAACAGTGACTACCCACCGACTACCATCCTGAAGCAGCAATTGTCTGCTGACTATACACCAGAGCAGCGACTACCTGCTGACACTAGAGCAGCGACTACTCCCATTGTCACGGGAGCAAAATATAAATTTCAACTCAGTGGTTGGTCTGGCGCTCCTGCCGACCGTGTCGAGGAATTATTTGGCAGGACTTCTGCCCGAAGTTGGGCTAGTTAAATCTGCAGGAGGAAAAATTATGGAGTTTTGGAGCCAACAAACTCCGTGGAGAGGAAGGTGCCAAGTTGTGGCGGCTCTCCTGGAATACTTAGTTGTAGGAGGAAGGTGCCAGCCTCTGGTGCCTCTCCAGAAATCCTCAGTCTCAACTTGTGGTTAAGAAAATGGAATATAAAAAAAAAATCACAATACCAGTGGCTGGAACACACAAATCAGCCCTCGAAGTTGTGGAAACTAAAATTGGACCGTATTTTGGTCCATCCTTAACCACTGTCGAGTCCGTCCCAGGATGGACCGAAACGTCATTAAGGTTTCACTTCCAATTTCTTAATTAGTGATGAATTGCGATGAAGTGTAACGCGGGGATTTGCAGGTGACAGAGAGGAAAGGATAGTCTGAGGTCTGGTCGTAAGATGAGTGAGTGAATGGGGCGATGAGGAACTTGGCATGCTAGCGAAAGTGAGTACGTGAGTAAGCATGTGATCTAGGAAACTAGTAAGCGAGTGTGAGGCAGCGAGTGAGTATAGTGAGTGGAGAAGGGTACCTGGGCATGCTGGTCAATGAGGTCGCTACGGCCGGTCTCAGCGAAGGTCTTGAGGGCATTGTCCGCTACCTCTCCCGCACGGAACAGCACGTAGTTCTTGTCGTGACTCAACCCTGTGTGTGAGAGATAGAGAGATGTGAGTGAGGGAGGTCCTGCTGAGGCACGGAGCGAGAGGGAAGGAATGAAAGAAAGAAGTAAGGGGGAAGATCATGGAGGGAAATATAGGAGGGCCCCGTATATACGGCGCTTATTTTCGGTGTTCCACGTTTTCGTTGGCTTTCATCTGAGACATTGTTCCACCAGCTGGTGACAATCACCAGCAGGTGGAACATAATGAACAATGGCTCAGTTTGAAGCCAACGAAAACGTGGAACAAGGAAAATAGGAGGTGTATATGCGAGGCCCTCCTGTACGTAGGTAGTTTTGAAATTTAAAGATATCTTTGACCATCCAGAATGCATCTTTCCAGCGATCTTTGGCAATTAAAATAACTCACATACAACACACATAAGAAAACTAAACATAAAAACTAACAAGTAACTACTAACAAGTAAATATTAACATGCCAATTTTTAAAAAATAACTAACATCAGATAAAAAAAAAAATGCATTAAATTATTAACGTCAAAAAACTCTCCTGCAAAATTCCCCGAATTTATTGGCCAATTTCAGCAGATGTTTCACTAAGGACAGACCAGGAGAGCAACTCATAGCTGAACCGAATAACTGTAGAAGCAAATGTTCGTCTGGTAAATTCTAAGAATGGCTTTCATTTTGAAGACTGGCAGGCTCGTTTTGAAGACTGGCAGGCTCGTTTTGAAGACTGGCAGGCTCGTTTTGAAGACTGACAGGACCATTTTGAAGACTGAAGCAAAGGTATTTAACCCCACACTTTACACATCGTACAGAAAACCTTGTACGATGTGTAAAGTTTTCCCCTCTTCATTCTCCTCCCCGAAAACTGCAACACAATTTTTTTTTTCAGTAGTACACTAAACCCTACACGAGCAGCACAGACCTGGCTCCTCACAGGGTCCCTGACACCCAGGGAAGGCTCACAAAATAATAATAATAATAATAATAATAATAATAATAATAATAATAATAATAATAAAAATAAAAATTATAATAATAAAATAATAATAATAATAATAATAACAATAATAATAATAATAATAATATATCTTTATTTACTACAAGTACATGTACAAGGTATACAGTCATAGCTGACATCAATGACATACTACTATGCAGAAAGCCGCTTGTTATGCTGAGCATTTCGGGCAAATTAGGTCAGTTTTGTCCCAGGATGCGACCCACACCAGTCGACTAACACCCAGGTACCCATTTTACTGATGGGTAAACATAGACAACCGATGTAAGGAAACACGTCCAATGTTTCTACCCTCGCCGGGAATCGAACCCGGACCCTCACCGTGTGAAGCGAGAACGTTTGTCGCCAGGCCACGGGTCACAGTGGGAAGCATGCAATGTTCCCGTGCAAAGCCATATCCCTAGATGATGGACAGGATTTAGCAAGCGCAGCAAGAAATAAAAGCTGGCTGAGGAGTTGACCTGGCAGCCATACTCCAGCCTGGAATGACACAAGCCGAATACCCAACAAACAACTGTAACAGACATCACTGAACAAACACAGCTAAAGTCACTGCACATTCCAACTCGGGCAGTCATCATGGGCAAGAAATAGGGCATAGGCCACTGACCCGTGCCTAGGTGCATTGAAGTCTAGTGCTCACAGTGCATCAAGTGTTATTTTCTTTATATGAGAGGCCTACGTCAGTCCCAGGTCAAATAATTTTCCCCCAAAAATGTTACTTGCTGGTCACAGGGAAGTCTCATGCCATGGAGTGACACATGGTAGACTCCAGGACCAGTTACATTACCACCCACCCTCTTGTGGGAAACCAGCAGCGAATAGCTTGGTTATACTAATAAGGAGAAACATTGCTGTAAAAAAAGGAACTTGAAACAGCGTAAGCTGTCACTGACCCTATAAACCTCCGACAAGAAGTCGCAGTATAAAAAAAATAAATTGTAGTCTGCTAAGAGGATTAGCCACACCTGGGTCAAGATTGTTGCTGCTCGGGTACACTTACTTGTAAGACAGGTGAGGAGGTAACAACACACACACACACACTACTGGAAAATTTATTAAACAAATCGTTTGCAGTCTGGAGTCGAATTTCGGCTCTGGGGGGACCAGAGCCGAAATTCGACTCCAGTAACCACAAACAGCCGAGTACAAATGCATGAGCACACACACACACACACACAAAACTGTATCCTCTATGGAGTCACACAGTCACACTCAGTGTGACTCTGTAAATGGTCCAAGTTGGACCGAAACGTCGTGGTAAGCTTCTCTCTTCCAGTCACGGTATTGTGCCTTTTTCTCCTTTAAAAGTAAAAAATAAAGTTTTGAAGAGACCAACACGAACTAGAGAGATCCATGAGGACAGAGAGAACTGGGACCAGCACAGGAGGACGGAGAGAACTGGGACCAGCACAGGAGGACGGAGAGAACTGGGACCAGCACAGGAGGACGGAGATAACTGGGATCAGCACAGGAGGACGGAGATAACTGGGATCAGCACAGGAGGACGGAGAGAACTGGGACCAGCACAGGAGGACAGAGAGGAGAACTGGGACCAGCACAGGAGGACAGAGAGAACTGGGACCAGCACAGGAGGACAGAGAGAACTGGGACCAGCACAGGAGGACAGAGAGGATAACTGGGACTAGCACAGGAGGACGGAGAGAACTGGGACCAGCACAGGAGGACAGAGAGGAGAACTGGGACCAACACAGGAGCACAGAGAGGAGGAGAATAAAGCTAGTGAAGGCACTCTCAGGAAACTTTATGAGCCAACACATGGAAGAAATTAAATGAATGAGAGGAGGAAATGAGGCAGATAGACTCATTTCCTTCTCTCCTGGAGCTACGCAGAAGTGTTTCCCACGGAGCACACACCTGATGCAAACACGCAGAAGCTCGAGAAACTGCAGAGGTTTGCAACAAAACTAGTGCTATAAGTGTGGGACACGTACTACGAGGAGACGCTAAAGGAATCCAGTGTTAAGAGATCCTGGAAAACAAGAAAGCTATATATTACGACGCCTGGTCGATAGGGACAGTCTGAAAAGCGAGAAAGAAGAACAAGGGAGTATAAATGAAAGCTTGAAACGCAGATGAGGTACGAAGACTAAGGAAATCTTCAGTCTTAGGATGAAAAAAAAAACCGGAATTCACTGTACAAGAATGCAGTGGAGGCGAAATCCATATAGAGTTTCAAGAGTAGATTTGATACCTGGAGTATACCTGGAGGGTGTTTCGGGGCCAGAATTACACTGGTACCAGGCAGTGATACAATAATACCAGCCAGTGTTACATTGGTACCAAACAGTGATACAATAATACCAGCCAGTGTTACATTGGTACCAAGCAGTGATACAGTAATACCAGCCAGTGTTACATTGGTACCAAACAGTGATACAATAATACCAGCCAGTACTGCACGGGTACCAAGCAGTGACCACACCCACCACGGACGCCCGTCCTTGGCCTTGGTTACAACAACAACACACACACGACTGAGCTAGACTCCAGACGTCTCAGAAAAATGTTTGGAAATGACTCTCAGATTACTGTCCGCATTCCAACCGTCGCGTGACCCATAAGACACTTGTAATGTTAACGTAATTAAAAACATACACACACACACCAACTGTCCAAACCGAGTACCAGATAGAAATTTACCACAGCGTCAAGGTATTCTGAAAATTAGGTACGGTGTACGTAGGTACTGAGCAGCTGTCTGCCTCCTCCTGAGCTGACTTACTCTCCTTGTCCTTTTCTCTATTGTTGAAATGAGATTTTCTTGGTTTCAAGACTTCGTTTACTGGACGCTGGAAAAGCTTGACTTACTGGCCCTTCGTGAGCACATTTAAGAGAATATGATACGTAAATAATGAAGCCTTATATACTATCTTTCTTCTCTGTCACTCTTTCTCTATCTCTCTCTTCCCCTACACCAGTATACCTACCAACATACTAATACAGGACGAACTACACACAAACCCTGTGACATACACCTTCAATAGCTACCTGTGTCCACACTCCATAAGCTGACACACACATCCTTCCCACAAAATTAAGACACCCAGCCAGTCCAGGGAGCGTTGAAACACACAGTACTGCTGTAAGATGCATGATGTGACACTGTATCCGTGTATCATGGAACAGCACATCCTCAAGCACACAAAATACAGTATCAAACTCCTCAAAAAAGCCGGGGTACGAGCGGGGTTAGAACCCATGGCGAGTGAGTCGTAAAACCTCAGGCCAGTGCATAAACCACTGGACCAGCTGGCTACAGTAAGATTCATCCAACCAGGTATATTTATACACCATAGGGAGGTTAGCACGGGCCACCACTGTGACCACAAATGCAAGTTTTTACAGATGAATCTCCCGCCAGCGCGGCCGTGACGAACTCTAGCTCAAGTCCCCTCAAAGCCGTGATCATGACTCACGATTTCGTGAGTTATGAAACTCCTCGTCAGTCTCATGAATTCATAAACACAGCGATGAAAAAAAACAGAGTGATTCAACTCGACACTGGTGAGTAGCCTGGCAGGGAGACGCCAGTGTGACCCAGGCCAAGGAGGGAGGTGCCCGCCTTGTTAATTATGGCACGGTCAAACAACAATTGGGTAATAACTCACGTCACAACCATGATAGGATCATGATGACCCCCCACCAGAGATGTACTTTGTATATATTATATAGTAGAAGTCTGAACACTGCTGCCTCGTTGCTATATCACGCAGTTAACATAGATATTCTTGAGGAATTAGACACTTCAACAACACTTGGGAATATTCATTGTGGAAAAGTTTCGCCAACAAGTGGGTTCCTCAGTCCGGTACAGAGATAAATAGTAAATAATGAGAAGGAGTTTGAGGTAAACAGTCCCTCAGCCTGAAGTCGATGTGTTAAGTCCATCTTACAGCAATATCAGCCTGGGGAAAAACGATGGCAGGTTATATTTGCTCCTGAGAAAACACAAATGATGATGGTCTCTAGGCACCATGATGGTAATGCTGAAGCAGTGGTAAGAATGAATGGGAGAGTGTTGGTACCCGGGGATGAAGTTTGATATCCTTGGGGTGAAATTTGACTCCAAATTGACTATGAAGAACCACGTTGTAAATCTTGCAAACAAGGCGGCCAGGAAGCTTACAGCACTTCGTCGTATCTCGCATCTGCTCGACGGTAGAGGTTGCAAGATTCTGTACGAAGCACAAGTACGCTCACACCTTGAGTATGCTCCCCTTTCTTGGATTGCCTGCCAATGTCAAATCTACGACTTCTTGACAGAATAGAGAACAGAGTAAGACGACTCATCTCTCGCCTGGTCCCATCCTGGATACATACGTATGCCATTTCAGCATAGCTTTCAACACCGGAGGAATGTGGGCGGCCTTACTGTTATATACAAGGCCAATATTGTTAAGAACCACACTTGGCTCCACTCTGAGGACAGCGAGAAGTGAGCTTCTACACAACAAGACGGGCAGCAAGCAGCAACTGCACTCTGACTGTAACCTCCAGAACATCACTTCATCTGAGATCATTTATTCCCAGGATGACTCGAGTCTGGAACTTGTTCGTACAGCATAATGACATCAACGAAATGAAGTCAGTTGACCAAATGAAATCACTGGCCCACAGATATCTCCAACTTCATTCTATTCGCTATTTGTATATGTCCTAACAATAAAAAGGTTTTAAAATGAGCTGATGTAGGTAAAAGCTCTTAGCTTGTAAATAAAGTTATGATCCCTTAACCCTGTAGAATCCTATGTAAAGAGAGAAAGGGAGAGAGAGAGAGAGAGAGAGAGAGAGAGAGAGAGAGAGAGAGAGAGAGAGAGAGAGAGAGAGAGAGAGAGAGAGAGAGAGAGAGAGAGAGAGAGAGAGAGAGAGAGAGAGAGAGAGAGAGAGAGAGAGAGAGAGAGAGAGAGAGAGAGAGAGAGGGAAATGTACCCTCAGTGCTCAGCAGTAACTACGACATGTTACCCCACCTAGTGTAGTGGGTTGTCAGCAGTGGGAGGCTTGTCTATGTCTCTCAGTCACGCCGTTATCTCCCCCACTGCATCACGCCTCAACCGCCTAATTTAATCCATGTCAAAAAAAAGAAGAAGACACCGCCATTGACACAAGACGCGAACTTTACCGCCTTTCAACTCCCAATGCAAAACTGAATTCTCGTTTAAGAAGGAATTAGAGAGGTTTTTTGAACGTTTAACGACTTTAAACGAATATATAACGATGCCAACGTCAGTTAGAATGCGTCACTTTGACGTGAACACATCGCTAGGTTGGTAAAATTTACTTTAAAATGAATATTGGTTGTCTTGTCAATGTGGTAATGACAGAACGTGGGTCCTTAGGGTCGCAATTAACCTATATTGAAGCCACAAGTGCACCTTACTGACTAAAATAGTAAGCAAAGCATATTCTCTGTGTATATACACTGAGAGATACACACACCTCTCAGTGTATATACACTGAGAGATACACACACCTTCAGTGTATATACACTAAGAAGTGTATATACACGTCTCAGTGTATATACACTAAGAAGTGTATATACACGTCTCAGTGTATGCACACTCCAGTGTATATACACTGAGAAGTGTATATACACGTCTCAGTGTATACACACTCCAGTGTATACACACTCCATTGTATATACACTCCCCCTGTGTGGTGGAGATACACTAGTGGTGCCAGGACTCGCACCCATACCTTAATATAAGATTTTGTTCGGATTTTTAACCCCGAAGGGTTAGCAACCCAGGATAACCCAAGAAAGTCAGTGCGTCATCGAGGGACTGTCTGTCTTATTTCCATTGTGGTCCATCAATCTTGTCCCCCAGGATGCCACCCACACCCAGGTACCTACTTGCTTGCTAGGTGAAAGGAGACAGCAGGTATAAGGAAACACGCCGAATGTTTCTACCCTTTACCAGGGATCGAACCATGGACAATCATTGTGTGAGGCCAGAGCGTTGCCTACCAGGCCACGGAACACAGCAGGCTTGTCTCCTGCTAACTGTGTCCCGTGTAAGTGTCTATGTGACGATCAACAGAGGATCTAACTTCTGCTGAATGATCCACAAGCATTTATACAGAGAATTCGGAGTTTGGAAATTAGGAGGAGGTGCGAGGATTACCAAAACTATTATCCAGAGAGCTGAGGAGGGGTTGTTGAGGTGGTTCTGGACATGTAGAGAGAATGGAACGAGACAGAATGACTTGAGAGTGTATAAATCTGTAGTGGAGGGAAGGCGGGGTAGGGGTCGGCCTAGGAAAGGCTGGAGGGAGGGGGGTAAAGGAGGTTTTGTGTGCGAGGGGCTTGGACTTTCAGCAAGCATGCGTGAGCGTATTTGATAGGAGTGAATGGAGACAAATGGTTTTTAATACTTGACGTGCTGTTGGAGTGTGAGCAAAGTAACATTTATGAAGGGATTCAGGGAAACCGGCAGGCCGGACTTGAGTCCTGGAGATGGGAAGTACAGTGTCTGCTCTCTGAAGGAGGGGTGTTAATGTTGCAGTTTTATAACTGTAGTGTAAAGCACCCCTCTGGCAAGACAGTGATGGAGTGAATGATGATGAAAGTTTTTCTTTTTCGTGCCACCCTGCCTTGGTGGGAATCGGCCGATGTGTTAATAAAAATAAATAAATAAATATATATATATATATATATATATATATATATATATATATATATATATATATATATATATATATATATATATATATATATATGCAAAACAACCACAGGGAGAGTTGAATGATAGCTCTAGGCCTTTTTTGATGCAATCAACACATCATCAGGAGCTCGCAGTGTTGCAGAAATAAGTAGGAAGTCGAAGCAGATTCGTCCAGAGGAACGTGTATATATATATATATATATATATATATATATATATATATATATATATATATATATATATATATATTCAAACACTGATCTCTGGCCGAAGGAGACTCGAACCTGCGAACCTTGCAACAAGGTTCGCAGTGCTTTACCGACCGTACCACACTGGACCAATACCTTGGCGTCCAGCTGATTTGTAAGGCAAATTCATGTAGCGCAGGAGCTGTGTACACGACAGTCATGACCTTGATCCTCAGTGACCCTGGTCCCCTGGACCTTGGTCAGCTCAGACCTTGGCCAGCTCTGGTAAAGCACCCCTGATCATATTCCCTAGCTAGTAAAAAATGATGAAGTGAAACACTGAGGGAGAGAGAGACCCTGGGAGCACTGGGTTCCACAACACTGGTAACACCACCACCACTAGCACCACTACTAGCACCACCACTAGCACCACGACTAGCACCACCACTAGCACCACGACTAGCACCACGAGTAGCATCACCACTAGCACCACGACTAGCATCACCACTAGCATCACCACTAGCACCACCACTAGCATCACCACTAGCACCACCACTAGCATCACCATTAGCACCACCACTAGCATCACCACTAGCACCACCACTAGCACCACCACTAGCACCACAACTAGCATAACCACTAGCATCACCACTAGCATCACCACTAGCATCACCACTAGCACCACGACTAGCACCACCACTAGCACCACCACTAGCACCACCACTAGCACCACAACTAGCATCATCACTAGCATCACCACTAGCACCACCACTAGCATCACCACTAGCACCACCACTAGCACCACCACTAGCACCACAACTAGCATCATCACTAGCATCATCACTAGCATCACCACTAGCATCACCACTAGCACCACGACTAGCACCACGACTAGCACCACCACTAGCACCACCATTAGCATCACCACTAGCACCACGACTAGCATAACCACTAGCATCACCACTAGCATCACCACTAGCACCACGACTAGCATCACCACTAGCACCACCACTAGCATCACCATTAGCATCACCACTAGCACCACCACTAGCATCACCACTAGCATCACCACTAGCACCACCAATAGCATCACCACTAGCACCGCCACTAGCATCACGACTAGCATCACCACTAGCATCACCACTAACACCACCACTAGCATCACCACTAGCACCACCACTAGCATCACCACTAGCACCACCACTAGCATCACCACTAGCACCACCACTAGCATCACCACTAGCACCACCACTAGCATCACCACTAGCACCACCACTAGCGCTAACACTCAGTGGTCACCGGGGCAAGTTGATACACTCTTATCCTAATTACCCTCTCTCCCCCCCTCTCTCACCCACTTGCAGTGGTGGTGGTGAGACCCCATCCCCAAGTGGGCGACCTTCACCCCCAACACCTACATCAGCATGCCACTAAATCCTCCTAGTACAACTCTAACACAGCTGCCAGCGCCGGAACGCCCCACAAATATGGAAAACACAGGAGTGGTAATCTTCAGTGGCTCCTAGTCCACTCTTCAACCACTGGAGATTCCCACTTACGAAGAAGACTTCAGGAACATTATAGACTATAAAAGGGCCTAAATAGTGGCCAGAAAGTCCTATCTACAAAACAGACCTCAGGAACTCTATAATGTCACTAAAATGACCTCAGTGGTGGTCAAAATAAAGGCTTTCGTACCACATTTGTGGGAAGGTACCTACCTACCTGGAGGGTAGGTAGGTACCTTCCCACATAGCAATCAGCTACCACGATGCCGCTGATGAAGGAACTAGGTATGCTTATGAGAGGCCGGAGGTGGAGTTACAACCGGGTATCTCTCTCTCCACTGTCAGTATCATTCTGCTGAAAGATATCAGCTCTGATAGACACGATAACACAAGATATCCAGTGACCTGAAACACCAGTGTGTGTGTGTGTGTGTGTGTGTGTGCTCACCTATATGTACTCACCTATATGTGGTTGCAGGTGTCGATTCATAGCTCCTGGCCTCGCCTCTTCACTGACTGTGTGTGTGTGTGCGTGTGTGTGTGTGTGTGTGTGTGTGTGTGTGTGTGTGTGTGTGTGTGTGTAATGTGGTCAGCTGTGACAGATAACGACTAAGATGACGCTAAATCGAAGGACCTCCAGAATTCAGTCATATTCTGGTACTTGGTGAACTAATACATGTATAGAACGTGTAAACCACAGGTTAGAGTGGAAATTTTGACAGACTTTTCAGTCGGTCTTGAACCATTGTAAAGTCACGAATGAGCGAGAGAAAACATGGGGAAAACCAGAGTTAAAACAACATTATAATTTTTTTTTTCACATTGTAATAGCAAAACCAAGATGTTGTAGTTGATAAACCAAGGTAACAATGTTCTAGTTGATAAACCAAGGTAACAATGTTGTAGTTGATAAACCAAGGTAACAATGTTGTAGTTGATAAACCAAGGTAACAATGTTGTAGTTGATAAACCAAGGTAACAATGTTCTAGTTGATAAACCAAGGTAACAATGTTGTAGTTGATAAACCAAGGTAACAATGTTGTAGTTGATAAACCAAGGTAACAATGTTGTAGTTGATAAACCAAGGTAACAGTGTTGTAGTTGATAAACCATCCAACATTGTTGTAGTTGATAAACCAAGGTAACAATGTTGTTGTTGATAAACCAAGGTAACAATGTGTAGTTGATAAACCAAGGTAACAATGTTGTAGTTGATAAACAAAGGTAACAGTGTTGTAGTTCATAAACCAAGGTAACAGTGTTGTAGTTGATAAACCATCCAACATTGACGTAGTTGATAAACCAAGGTAACAATGTTGTAGTTGATAAACCAAGGTAACAGTTGTAGTTGATAAACCAAGGTCCAACAAGTTGTTTGATATAAACCAGGTAACACTGTTTAGATTAATAAACCTACATAGAAATATCTACAGTTTTAGATAAATTTAAGGTACCTACAGGAACTAAGTTTTGTTGCATTTTTAATACCATACACTGTTTTAGATACCATACACTGTTTTAGATACCCTACACTGTTTTAGATACCCTACACTGTTTTAGATACCCTACAATGTTTTAGATACCCTACACTGTTTTAGATACCCTACACTGTTTTAGATACCCTACACTGTTTTAGATACCCTACACTGTTTTAGATACCCTACACTGTTTTAGATACCCTACACTGTTTTAGATACCCTACACTGTTTTAGATACCCTACACTGTTTTAGATACCCTACACTGTTTTAGATACCCTACAATGTTTTAGATACCCTACACTGTTTTAGATACCCTACACTGTTTTAGATACCTACACTGTTTTAGATACCCTACACTGTTTTAGATACCATACAATGTTTTAGATACCCTACACTGTTTTAGATACCCTACACTGTTTTAGATACCCTACACTGTTTTAGATACCCTACACTGTTTTAGATACCATACAATGTTTTAGATACCCTACACTGTTTTAGATACCCTACACTGTTTTAGATACCTACACTGTTTTAGATACCCTACACTGTTTTAGATACCATACAATGTTTTAGATACCCTACACTGTTTTAGATACCCTACACTGTTTTAGATACCCTACACTGTTTTAGATACCCTACACTGTTTTAGATACCATACAATGTTTTAGATACCCTACACTGTTTTAGATACCCTACACTGTTTTAGATACCCTACACTGTTTTAGATACCCTACACTGTTTTAGATACCCTACACTGTTTTAGATACCCTACACTGTTTTAGATACCCTACACTGTTTTAGATACCCTACACTGTTTTAGATACCATACAATGTTTTAGATACCCTACACTGTTTTAGATACCCTACACTGTTTTAGATACCCTACACTGTTTTAGATACCCTACACTGTTTTAGATACCCTACACTGTTTTAGATACCCTACACTGTTTTAGATACCATACAATGTTTTAGATACCCTACACTGTTTTAGATACCCTACACTGTTTTAGATACCCTACACTGTTTTAGATACCCTACACTGTTTTAGATACCTACACTGTTTTAGATACCTACATTTTTAGTACCAATACACTCTTTTAGATACCTACACTGTTTTAGATACCTACCTTTTTAGATACCTACTGTTTTAGATACCATACATGTTTAGATACCCTACACTGTTTTAGATACCATACACTGTTTTAGATACCCTACACTGTTTTAGATACCCTACACTGTTTTAGATACCCTACACTGTTTTAGATACCCTACACTGTTTTAGATACCCAATCTTGTGTAGATACCATTCTGCCCAGTACCTAAATACCTCCAGCAGGTATGGAGGTATTTAGGTACTGGACTAACACCCAGATACCTATTTACTGCTGGGTGACCAGGGAAGCAGGTGTTAGGAGACTGTCACATACCTATCTGTTGTCCAAGATGAGGTCCTCAGGTAGGTGGAAACCCGGGCATGTTTCCTAAACTCTGTTGTCCATGTTCACCTAGCAGTAAGTAGGTACTTGGGTGTTAATAGACTGGTGTGGGTCGCATCCTGGGGGACAAAATTAACGTAATTTGCCCGAAATGCTCTGCATAACAAGGGGCTTTCTATATAGTAACATGTCATTGATGTCAGCTATGGTCTGTATAAGTTGCATCATGTACTTGTAGAAATAAAGATTATTATTATTATTATTATTATTATTATTATTATTATTATTATTATTATTATTATTATTATTATTATTATTATTATTGTGTTAGCAGATTCGCCCGCGACTGAACCCGGGTTCTTCTTTTGCGAGCCGAATTTATCACTTGGACGGAACGTACCTAGTTCAGGGGTATTCAGACGACAAGTCAGTCTAACGACGCACAATACCTACGCTAAATCTTCACACACAACAATAAATATACGTGATAGTGAAAGCACAATCAATATCTCCGGGGTTATTCTCGTCCAGTCTCAAGCAGGAACAAAGGTGTTTTAGAGATCATTGGTGTAAACTTAAAAACAATCCTAATTAGGAAAGGGGTAAATGAGTTATTTTCTCGCGCGTTATCGTGGTCCAATCTGCAGACTGGTGTGTGGACCAGCGTAGTATAGTGTCGGTAACCTCAACGTGGCGGATAAGAGTCGACTGGCAAGACGGACTTGAGTCCTGGAGGTGGAAATACAGTGCTTGCACTCTGAAGGACGTGTGTTAATGTTGCGGTTTTATAACTGTAGGGTATATACTGACTTTCCCCACTGTGTTTATACTGACTTTTCCCGCTTCGTTAGTATTTACACTGTGAGTCCAATCTAGGACTCAGGCGAGTCTCTACACTGAGGTACCCACAGTGACTGGAACACTGAGACGGTGTAGACAGTGTTGGAGCAACTCGTATATAATTCAGACAAACACACAATATACAAATATTGTAAATACCTAAGATAGGGATAAGACAAAAAGTTAGACCAATAAAACTACGAAAATGTCACACACACACACACGCACAAAAAAAAAGTGCTAAAATTTGCAACAAGACTAGTCCCGGAGCTAAGGGGTATGTCCTACGAGGAGAGGTTACGGGAAATCGACGTGACGACACTGGAAGACAGGAGAGATAGAGGGGATATGATAACTACATATAAAATACTGAGAGGAATCGACAAGGTGGACAAAAGACAGGATGTTCCAGAGATGGGACACAGCAACAAGGGGTCACAGTTGGAAGTTGAAGACTCAGATGAATCACAGGGATGTTAGGAAGTATTTTTTTCAGTCACAGAGTTGTCAGGAAGTGGAATAGTCTGGAAAGTGATGTAGTGGATGAAGGATCCATACATAGCTTTAAGAAGAGGTATGATAAAGCTCATGGAGCAGGAAGAGTGACCTAGTAGTGACCAGTGAAGAGGCGGGGCCAAGAGCTGTGAAACGACCCCTGCAACCACAACTAGGTAAGTACACACACACATGGTTCATACATGCGCCAGTATTTACCACCTTCCATTAAATTGCTATGTATGCCCAGCTTTAAAAAAATATATTTTAAGGCAAAAATAAATATTCAAAAGCGCTCTAAAAGATATGAATATACGAGGTATATAAATGATGTAACGAAGAGAGAGAGAGAGAGAGAGAGAGAGAGAGAGAGAGAGAGAGAGAGAGAGAGAGAGAGAGAGAGAGAGAGAGAGAGAGAGAAATAATGTTTATAAATTGTATGAAACTGTCTCTTTACTTTCTCGCCGTCCCTCTCTCCCTCTCTCTATGACCCTTCCTTCCTTCCTCTCTTCCTCAGTCCTGAGACATCCTTTAAGCTCACGTCTGTATTTCAAGGTCGTGGAAAAAACAATTAAAAGACCTTTGGTATGGTCATAAACAAGGCAAGCCACGGAAACAGCTGGTGACCAGCTGTCGTACCTCACAGCACCCAGCTGTCGTATCATCACCATTACACAGTAAACTACCAGCTGGGTCAACCACCAACGTTCACTCTAATAACCTTAATACTCCCCCCCCCTTCCTCCCTCTACAGTAATAACTGCCCCGGCGCGAACAATTTCCAGGTATCAGGCGCCTCTGGTGGTCACGCGCGGCAGCGATGTAAGTAACGTGAACTGAAGTCTCAGTTCTTGAAGACGGTAGTGTCTTCGAGGCGAGAAAACCGACGCTCCATGTACTGTATCATGACCGCGAACACCGTGCTGGCGGAGCTCAGGTCAGCCAGGGTCGCTCTTTATTTTTATAAGAAGCAGCGGCAGAGTGGATGTACGTAACGTTATGTGCAATATTATAGAGAAAGCAGTTAAGTACAGTGGAACCTCGGTGTTGGAACGTACGGGGCCTCCGACAAGCCGGAGTCCGAACAATTTTGTTCAGAAAAAACTGACCTGGTCTTTTTAAACGTTTTCCCTGAGTGCGAACGCTCTGTCTTGTTTACAATTCAGTCGTTAAAAAAAAGAAAGTTTAACCGGAAAGCCCTGTTTCAAAAGTGCTTCGGAGTGACCCCTGACACTGACCTAACTCTCGAGAGACTTTTGGAAGAGTCGGGTCAACATTCTTCAGTGTGTGAGGCCGATAATTAAAGCCTGGGAAATACTGTCTCGGACACTGAACTTTTCGCAGTTCGTACACCACCTAGGGACCAATTAAGTTCAAACACCGGGGGTTCCACTGTACTTTACTGACAAACTTTCTACAAACCCATCAAGTTTTAGAGCATCTTACTCAACGGACACCTCCTCAATTAACCCCATGGACTATGTAAGAAACCAGATGTCTAAAGAGAATTTCACAGACACGGTCACTGTGGACCCTCAAAAGACATTTGCCACAGTGAACCACAATATATAAGTAACTACAAGGTCAGTAGACTGGGTCAAGTTTCACCTGAACCACAGGAAACAAATTGTCAAGGTCAATAATACAGAATTAGAACCCCCTGTTGATAATATGTGGGGTTCCAAAAGGGGGTACACTGTGTCCCTTGATCATTAAGACACATGTGCAACAGTTGCGTATCTTTGTTGTTGAAACGTTTTGCCTACGCAGTAGGCTTCTTCAGTCAAATACAGAGGCAGCAGGTGCAGTAGTGAAATGAAAATGATGCAATCAGTCCATCAATCTTGGACAAATAGTATTTGAGGCAGTCAGTCCCTCAGCCAGGCTGAGGGACTGACTGCCTCAAACTCGTTCTCTATTAATACTGTTTTTCTTTGAATTGGACCGATGAAGCCGTGGCTTCATCGTCACATACACCTGGCAGGTCTACCTGTTAGTACAGACACCTGTCAGGTCCCTGTTTACCTGTGTCTGTCTATCAGCATGTTCGACATGCATCTGGCCAGCCAAAAGACCACAAGGCGGACCCAAGAGCTAACATACAACACACACTCAACAAGGTTACTGCACACACACGTGTTCCCTCGTTAAGGTCAAATGCATCCTTCCCTCTTGACGTCCGTCAATGGTACGTTGAAGTACTTGACAAGCAAGAGGCACTTGCTTCCTGGCAGCGATAGACCCGTAGGGGCCAAACAGAGGACAGGATTCACTGGGGAAAAACTTTGATGGTAATCTAGGGGAAAAAACAAGTGGCTGGGGAAATTCTCTAGGGATGATCAAACACACACACACACAAAGACCACGGGGGCCAGGAGCTATGAACTCGACCCTGCAACCATAATCAGGTGAGTACACAGGGTCAGAGCTCCTGGCAGAGATGTGATGGTCGACTTCGTCAGTGTAATGATTCAATATACCTCAGTTGTGAACGACTGGTACTCAGGAACCCCTGCCACTCCAGAGTGCTTGGTACTCAGGAACCCCTGCCACTCCAGAGTGCTTGGTACTCAGGAACCCCTGCCACTCCAGAGTGCTTGGTACTCAGGAACCTCTGCCACTCCAGAGTGTTTGGTACTCAGGAACCCCTGCCACTCCAGATTGCTTGGTACTCAGGAACCCCTGCCACTCCAGAGTGTTTGGTACTCAGGAACCTCTGCCACTCCAGAGTGCTTGGTACTCAGGAACCCCTGGCACTCCAGAGTGCTTGGTACTCAGGAACCCCTGCCACTCCAGAGTGTTTGGTACTCAGGAACCTCTGCCACTCCAGAGTGCTTGGTACTCAGGAACCCCTGGCACTCCAGAGTGCTTGGTACTCAGGAACCCCTGCCACTCCAGAGTGCTTGGTACTCAGGAGCCCCTGCCACTCCAGAGTGCTTGGTACTCAGGAACCCCTGCCACTCCAGAATGTTTGGTACTCAGGAACCCCTGCCACTCTAGAGTGCTTGATACTCAGGAACCTCTGCCACTCCAGAGTGCTTGGTACTCAGAAACCCCTGCCACTCTAGAATGCTTGGTACTCAGGAACCCCTGCCACTCCAGAGTGCTTGTACTCAGGAACCCTGCCCTCCAGAGTGCTTGGTACTAGGAACCTCTGCCACTCCAGAGTGCTTGGTACTCAGGAACCCCTGTTACTCCAGAGTGCATGGTACTCAGGAACCCCTGCCACTCTAGAGTGCTTGGTACTCAGGAACCCCTTCTACTTCAGAATGCTTGGTACTCAGGAACCCCTGCCACTCTAGAGTGCTTGGTACTCAGGAATCCCTGCCACTCCAGAGTGCTTGGTACTCAGGAACCCCTGCCACTCCAGAGTGCTTGTTAGTCAAGAACTCCTGCCACTCTAGAGTGCTTGGTAGTCAAGAAGAGGGACAGCTCTAGCCCTCGGACTCTCTCCTGCTAGGTAGCTGTCTGTGAGACAGCTACCTAGCAGGTATCATTTGATAATCCATACATACTGTCTGTTAGTCACGACACCACTGTTAGTCTTCCTCTGTTCTCACCCTTCTCTTCCCTCCTCCTCCTAGCCATAACATCATCCTCTGCCTTGAGAACCGCCATCGAGTCAGCCAGACTAGCCCGGATAGATGGTCCCACCTGCACATTCAGTAGTGGTGTTGACAAGCTGTGAAAACTTCTAACCAGGGAGGTATTCCTCAAGGTATATACCTCAGGGTATCCCTCATGAGGAGACATCCCTCGAGGAATTCCTCACCTCCTCCTCCTCCCCAGTTCTCACACAAGAAACACCTGACACTCAGGGGGGCGTCTGGCAATCAGGTATTGCTTGAACTAAGACGTGGCTGGCACTCAGGGCTATTAACCTCCGGATAAACCATGAAAGCCAAACAATACATTAACTCCGTCCATGGGTCCTCCTCCCCACGATGCGACCAGTGACATCCCAGTAACACCCGGGAACCTACTTCCTCTAGGCAGCTTTCCCACTGGGAGAGGGGTGGGAGGGGAGAAGGGAGAAGGATGAGGTAGGGAGAATATCAGGAGCAGGTATTAGTGTGACAGGTGACGGGGATTTGAAAAACTAGACACCAGCACCATGATCAGTCTTACAACTAGACACCACCAACACCATGATCAGTCTTACAATTAGCTACCACCACCATGATAAGTCTTACAACTAGCCACCACTAGCCACAACTAGTCATCAACTAGCCACCACCACCATCAGTCTTACAACTAGCCACCACCACCATCAGTCTTACAACTAGCCACCACCATCAGTCTTACAACTAGCCACCACCATCAGTCTTACAACTAGCCACCACCACCATCAGTCTTACAACTAGCCACCACCACCATCAGTCTTACAACTAGCCACCACCACCATCAGTCTTACAACTAGCCACCACCATCAGTCTTACAACTAGCCACCACCACCAGTCTTACAACTAGCCACCACCATCAGTCTTACAACTAGCCACCACCACCATCAGTCTTACAACTAGCCACCACCACCAGTCTTACAACTAGCCACCACCATCAGTCTTACAACTAGCCACCACCACCATCAGTCTTACAACTAACCACAAACCATCAGTCTTACAACTAGCCACCACCATCAGTCTTACAACTAGCCACCACCACCATCAGTCTTACAACTAGCCACCACCACCATCAGTCTTACAACTAGCCACCACCATCAGTCTTACAACTAGCCACCACCACCAGTCTTACAACTAGCCACCACCATCAGTCTTACAACTAGCCACCACCATCAGTCTTACAACTAGCCACCACCACCAGTCTTACAACTAGCCACCACCATCAGTCTTACAACTAGCCACCACCATAGTCTTACAACTAGCCACCACCACCAGTCTTACAACTAGCCACCACCATCAGTCTTACAACTAGCCACCACCACCATCAGTCTTACAACTAGCCACCACCATCAGTCTTACACTAGCCCCCCACCATCAGTCTTCAACTAGCCACCACCATCAGTCTTACAACTAGCCACCACCATCAGTCTTACAACTAGCCACCACCACCATCAGTCTTACAACTAGCCACCACCATCAGTCTTACAACTAGCCACCACCACCATCAGTCTTACAACTAGCCACCACCATCAGTCTTACAACTAGCCACCACCATCAGTCTTACAACTAGCCACCACCATCAGTCTTACAACTAGCCACCACCACCATCAGTCTTACAACTAGCCACCACCATCAGTCTTACAACTAGCCACCACCACCAGTCTTACAACTAGCCACCACCACCATCAGTCTTACAACTAGCCACCACCACCATCAGTCTTATAACTAGCCACCACCACTCAGGACCTTCCCCAACTTTATAAAAAAAATATATAAAAATCTGAACTTCCCATCAACGATAAATGGCAGAACCGGAAGCAGCTGGTTGGCTGTCTGTCTGTCTGGCTGGCTGGCTGACTGGCTGGTTGGCTGCCTGGCTTACTGACTGACTGACTGACTGGCTGCCTGGCTGCCTGTCTTGCTGACTGGCTGGCTGACTGTCTGGCTGACCGACTAGCTGGCTGACTGACTGGCTGGCTGACTGGTTGACTGACTGGCTGGCTGGCTGGCTGGCTGGCTGGCTGGCTGGTTAACTGTTTGGCTGACTGACTGGCTGGCTGACTGACTGGCTGGGTGGCTGTCTGGCTGGCTGGCTGGGTGGCTGGCTGGCTGGCTGGCTTGCTGGCTGACTGGCCATCTATGTATCGGGAACGCTCGTGACACATATATGGCCTCTGCCATACCAGCAATGTGGAATTCAAGTGCCAGGAATGTGGAATTCAAGTGCCAGGAATGTAGAATTCAAGTGCCAGTAATGTGGAATTAAAGTGCCAGGAATGTGGAATTCAAGTGTCAGGAATGTGGCATTCAAGTGCCAGGAATGTGGAGGTGAAGGTTGAGGGAAGTGGAATTCAACAGGTGTCATTGATGGCAGCCTCAACATGTGTCATTAATGTTGCCTCAACAGGTGTTGCTGACGGCAGCCTCAAGAGGTGTTGTTGATGGCAGCCTCAACAGGTGTTGCTGATGGCAGCCTCAACAAGTGTTGCTGATGGCAGCCTCAACAGGTGTTGCTGATGGCAGCCTCAACATGTGTCATTAATGTTGCCTCAACAAGTGTTGCTGATGGCAGCCTCAACAGGTGTTGTTGATGGCAGCCTCAACAAGTGTTACTGATGGCAGCCTCAACAGGTGTTGCTGATGGCAGCCACAACAAGTGTTGCTGATAGCATCCTTAACAGGTGTTGCTGATGGCAGCCTCAACAGATGTTGCTGATGGCAGCCTCAACAGGTGTTGCTGATGGCAGCCTCAACAGGTGTTGCTGATGGCAGCCTCAACAGGTGTTGCTGATGGCAGCCTCAACAGGTGTTGCTGATGGCAGCCTCAACAGGTGTCACAATATAAATGAACTTGGACACAAATACTTCATAACAAAGGCGGAAGTGTTGCTAATCTTGGCCAGCAGTGTTGAGAGGTGACATCTGGCTCCCACCTGGGGTGGGAGTGATGGGTGGTGGTGATGGGTGGGAGTGATGGGTGGTGGTGATGGGTGGGAGTGATGGGTGGTGGTGATGGGTGGGAGTGATGGGTGGGAGTGATGGGTGGTGGTGATGGGTGGGAGTGATGGGTGGGAGTGATGGGTGGTGGTGATGGGTGGGAGTGATGGGTGGGAGTGATGGGTGGGAGGGATGGGTGGGAGTGATGGGTGGGAGTGATGGGTGGTGGTGATGGGTGGGAGTGATGGGTGGGGTAATGGGTGGAGGTGTGGGTGTAGGTATGGTTGATGAGTGGGGGAGAAGTGTTGGGATATGTGTATATATGGTGGGTGGTGGATGAGTGATGGGGGAGGGAGGGTGTAGTGGGTGATGGGGTGGTGATGGGTGTGTTTGTTGGTAGGAACGGTGTCATAAGGGAAGGGTGATGGGTGAAGGTAAGCCATACACAGTACGATGACTAATGATTCCTGTGGAAACTAGTCCAGGTAGCTACTAGTCTGTAAGGTCCACACAGGCTGGACCTGGTCCAGGTCGCTGCTCATCTGTAGGGCCCACAGGCTGGACCTGGTTCAGGTCCTCAACATAGAATCCCTGACTAGCAACCTCACAGCAGACACCAACACATATTCTCCCAACATCAAACCCTGAAAGTTAAATCCTTTCCTCTCAAACCTCAACATGCAACCCACAAGTTAGAATCCTTGCCACCCAACAACCTCACAAGAACATGTGAGTGTATTTCCTGAGGGATGTTCCATAATAAGCAGAGGGAATAACTCCATGGAGTAGGAGACATGGATGGAGGGAATGGAGGGGGGTAAAGAAGGGAGGGAGGGGGGTGTAGATTCGCCGGAACACCCCCGGCCCTGGTCTTTTCCAGATGGTGACCCGGCCTTGGCTCCCAGTCGTGGAAGTGTCTGAGACCTATGTCTCCCATGGGAGGAGGTACAAGTACCCCCTCATCGTCTGGGACCAATTGTCCCCAGGCCTAGCCACGGTCCCCACCCTCACGGGGCTCGTAGGGAGAAGCTAGGCCTCTCTGGTCTGCCATCTTCCCCGCCCCAAGGAGGCTGACGGGAAGGGCAGGCATGCGAGCCGCAGATGGTAGCAAGCTCCAGCTTTGGCACCTACCCTGCCCTAGAAGGGCTGGACATGGTGGAGAGGGAGGGAGGGAGGGATGAATGAAGGACAGGGGATGGAGGGTAGGGGAAGATTGTTGGGGGTGGGAGTAAGGTGGGCGGCCTTGTGTTCCCACGAGAACAGCTGAGAGGACACACATGTGGGCGGTCGTGGGCGTTGACACGCCACCCTGGGCCGCCCACGCTAAGCTAGTGTAAACGCTTCATGCCACCCACCACTACCACCCCGCTAGCGCCGCCCACCACTGCCACGATAGTGCCACCCACCAGGACCTTGACCTAACTCCCCCCCCCCACCCACACACCACCCACCAGCACCACAAATAGTCAACAAAGCAAAATATAACCTCAGCAAAGTACAAAGTTCACAGTACCGCAAGGCAGAGTCTTGGTACCTTTACAGTTTCTCCTCCTCACAACAAAGATAACAACACTGGCTTCGAATCATCCACTGCTGACGATAACAAAATAAGCATGAAAGTCGCCTCGGTAGAGGACACGTGAAATATGCAAGCAAATATCAGGTAAATATTCCAGTGGACAACAACAATAAAACAGCATGACGTTTAATGGAAAAATTGACACAAATATGATATAATGCGATCCTTTATTGACTACGTTTCGCCCACATAGTGTAGAGTCAGTTGGAGAATGTTAGGTAGGTTGTATTTAAGACGGTATTTTATACCGACATGGAGAGACATTCCAACCACTCAGGTCTGGAAAAACTGAAGGCCTCAGAAGACCTTAAAATGAACAATATACGCAAAACACAGAAGGACCAGCTTACAGAAGGAGAGGGACGTGTAAAATAGTCTTGGTAATAATGCCAGTTGACCTAGCATTCATGGAAGACAATAAGGCAAGCGCTGTGGAGGCCAGAAACATGACAGGGCGGATACTCGGAAATTTCCAAACATGAGCCGTAATGCCAGTGATGGCGCAATTCAGATCGCTTGTGCTCTTCCTCGTTAAGAATAATGTTCGGTGTTAATGGATCCCTTCAGGGCAGGAGAGATATCAGAGCTGCAACAGATACAGAGATCGTTTACTGTGCGCACAGTACTGGCTACGCCTAATAGTACTGCAAATGTACTCTCCGGAGCCAAGAAAAGAGATACCTGATTATATAAATACACTGAAGATATTGGAGGGCCTGGTCCCAAATCCACACACGCAAGGGCGCCGTGGGCACAATAAGAGAACATTGTGTCAACATCCGTGGTCCATGACTTCAACCAGCAGATGTCGGGAATATTGCTGCAGCAAGTACCGATGTCTTTAAGGGGGAAGCTGGATCACTACCTCCGCGGTGTGCCGGACCAGGCTGTTGGCTGTGTGGGCCAGCGGGCCGCCAACAGCAATAGCCTGGTTGACCAAGCAAGCAACAGAAAAAGCCTGGCGCAAGAGTAGATAAACTCTTGATACCGGTATATCAAAAACATATACCCAACATGACCACCTAAATCCACCACCCACCAGTGCCACCCACCAGTGCCACCCACCAGTGCCACCCACCAGTGCCACCCATCATGCATGATTTAAGTCTCACAATACATCCAGCTCCCTCTCACGATAAAACATACATTCTGCTGATTTATCATACACATTAATACAGCTGTATGGAATCTGTGAAACAATACACTCCAGCTGCTTCACCTCTTAACATAAATCCGGGCAGATTTATGCAATAATAAATCCTAGTTGATGTATGGTGTATTCTGAATATGGTCCTCTTATCGGGCACCATAAATCCTGAGAGATTTATAATACATCATA
This sequence comes from Cherax destructor, assembly GCA_009830355.1. Lineage (NCBI taxonomy): Eukaryota > Metazoa > Arthropoda > Malacostraca > Decapoda > Parastacidae > Cherax > Cherax destructor. Next base: position 45,938 of record WNWK01003726.1, read on the forward strand.
AATCCTGGGAGATTTATAATACATCATAATTCCTGTGAGATTTATAATACATTATACATCATGGGAGGCTTATAAACCATTATACATCCTGGGAGATTTATTATACATTATCCTGAGAGATTAATGATACATCATACAGCCTGGGAGTCATAGTATAAATACCTGTGGTGGGTTTCCAGAGTCATTCAACCCTGAGAGACCAGCCTGGAGGTCAGGCTTCCCCTCCTGATAGTATGTTCAACCAGGCTGTTGCTGCTGGCAGATCTGTAGTCCATATTATATTATGTGAACACACATTCACACATACATACATTCATACACATAAACACACACACACACACACACACACACACCATCATATGCAGCTAAAAAGGTTTACCTCATGTCGACAGAGGACTGCAGTGTCAACACGCACGCAGAGTGAATAAACAAACACAGCTACCAATAAACAAACACAGCTACCAATAAACAAACACAGCTACCAATAAACAAACACAGCTACCAATAAACAAACACAGCTACCAATAAACAAACACAGCTACCAATAAACAAACACAGCTACCGACAATTACAACAGAGCAATATACAGCTGGAGTAAGCTGAGTGTGTACGTTCAGTGGGTGTACATTCATGTGTACCAGCAAGTGAGAGGCAGGGTGGGCAGGGTGGGCAGGGTTGGCAGGGTGGGCAGGGTGGGCTAGAACGCTCTACTTTCTACCCGAGAACTCACACTTGGGTGATCCCACAGAGATATTATACCAACATAAGATAGGAGGAACACTGCAGAAGGCCTACTGGCTCATACTTGGCAAGTTCTTCTCAAACCCAAACCCACTAATAAAAGTATTCGCCCAACTCATTATCAGTGTTACGCAAAGAATAAGCTTTGATAACATTATTAACTCAAGTGTAAGTCCCACTCAAGTGTAAGTCCCACTCAAGTGTAAGTCCCACTCAAGTGTAAGTCCCACTCAAATCCAGTTGCCTCTCACTCGTATTTATCTAGCTGAGGGACTCATTACCTCAGCTTTTATATACAGCTCTAGATTCTTGTCCTTGTATTGATAAAGCCACTGGAGGGCGAAACATCTACAAATAAAAATACCCAGATGTTGAACATGTGTCTAACTCTTTATCTAACCTAAATTTAAAGTTGCTTAAGGTTTTAGCTTCTATGACCCTACTAGGCAGACTGTTCCACTCGTCGACTACTCTATTTCCAAACCAATACTTTCCTATATCCTTTCTAAATCTAAACGTATCCAATTTGAATCCATGGAATGATTCTTTAGTCTCCGGGTATGGAGAGGAAGTGGAACGTGCTGGCCAAGGAAGTGGTGGACTCTATGCGCAGCTTTATGGATAGGTATGATGAGTGAACAAGGTCACGGCTTGTTATAAAGTGAGGCCAGGAGCTGGGACTTTACTCCAGCTAAAACAAATGAGTAGGAACACAATGCACAGCATATTAGGGGCTTTTGGCATGTACATCTCATTAATAACTATGTAATAACTATGTAATAACTATGTAATAACTATGTCTACCATGTATCATTGTACCATGTCTCAATAAAGTATTATTATTATTATAGTGACCCCTCACACACACACAATATTCACATGGGTAACTAAATTAATATCAGGTATAATTTACTTGGAGTGTATGTACTCACCTAATTGTGGTTGCAGGTGTGTGTGTGTGTGTGTGTGTGTGTGTGTGTGTGTGTTTGTGTGTGTGTGTGTTTGTGTATGTGTGTGTGTGTGTGTGTGTGTGTGTGTGTTTGTGTGTGTGTGTGTGTTGTGTACTCACCTATTTGTACTCACCTATTTGTGGTTGCAGGGGTCGAGTCATAGCTCCTGGCCCCGCCTCTTCACTGATTGCTACTAGGTCCTCTCTCTCTCTCTCCCTGCTCCACGAGCTTTATCAAACCTAGTCTTAAAACTATGTATGGTTCCTGCCTCCACTATGTCGCTTTCTAAGCTATTCCACTTCCTGACAACTCTATGACTGAAGAAATACTTCCTAACATCCCTTTGACTCATAGGAGTCTTCAACTTCCAATTGTGACCCCTTGTTTCTGTGTCCCCTCTCTGGAACATCTTGTCTCTGTCCACCTTATCTATTCCTCGCAGTATTTTATATGTCGTTATCATGTCTCCCCTAACCCTCCTGTCCTCTAGTGTCGTCAGGCCGATTTCCTTAACCTTTCTTCGTAGGACAATCCCCTTAGCTCTGGGACTAGTCTTGTTGCAAACCTTTGCACTTTCTCTAATTTCTTGACGTGCTTGACCAGGTGTGGGTTCCAAACTGGTGCTGCATACTCCAGTATGGGCCTGACGTATATGGTATACAGAGTCTTGAATGATTCCTTAGTGAGGTATTGGAACGCCATTCTTAGGTTTGCCAGCCGCCCGTATGCTGCAGCAGTTATCTGATTGATGTGTGCCTCAGGAGATGTGCTCGGTATTATACTCACCCCAAGATCTTTTCTTTGAGTGAGGTTTGCAGTCTTTGGCCACCTAGACTATACTCTGTCTGCGGTCTTCTTTGCCCTTCCCCGATATTCATGACTTTACATTTGGCAGGGTTAAATTCAAGGAGCCACTTACTGGACCAGGCTTGCAGCCTGTCCAGGTCTCTTTGTATTCCTGCCTGATCCTCGACTGATTTGATTCTTCTCATTAACTTCACATCATCTGCAAATAGTGACACTTCTGAGTCTACCCCTTCCGTTATGTCATTCACATATACCAAAAACAGTACAGGTCCTAGGACTGACCCTTGTGGAACTCCACTCGTCACAGGTGCCCACTCTGACATCTCGTCACGTACCATGACTCGTTGTTGCCTCCCTGTCAGATATTCTCTGATCCATTGCAGTGCTTTTCCTGTTACGTGTGCCTGATCCTCTAGCTTTTGCATTAATCTCTTGTGAGGAACTGTGTCGAACGCCTTCTTGCAGTCCAAAAATGCAGTCTATCCACCCTCTCTCTCGTGTCTTACTTCTGTTACCTTGTCATAAAACTCCAGTAGGTTTGTGACACAGGATTTTCCTTCCCTGAAACCGTGCTGGTTGTCGTTTATAAGCTTGTGTCTTTCTAGGTGCTCCACCACTCTCCTCCTGATGATCTTCTCCATGACTTTGCATACTATACACGTCAGTGACACAGGTCTGTAGTTTAATGCCTCGTGTCTGTCTCCTTTCTTAAAAATTGGGACTACATTTGCCATCTTCCACGCCTCAGGTAGTTGCCCAGTTTCAATGGATGTGTTGAAGATTTGTGTTAGTGGCACACACAACATCTCTGCTCCTCTCTAAGGACCCACGGAGAAATGTTGTCCGGTCCCACCGCTTTTGAGGTATCGAGTTCACATAGCAGCTTCTTCACCTCCTCCTCGGTTGTGTGTATTTCATCCAGCACTTGTTGGTATACCTCCCTATTCTGAATTCCTGGAGTCCTACCTGTCTCCTGTGTAAATACTTCTTTAAATCTCATGTTGAGCTCCTCACATACCTCTTGGTCGTTTATTGTGAACTCCCCACCTTCCTTTCTCAGCCTGATTACCTGGTCCTTGACTGTTGTTTTCCTCCTGATGTGGCTATACAACAGCTTCGGGTCAGACTTGACTTTTGATGCTATATCATTTTCATATTGTCCTGAGCCTCCTTCTTACCTGTGCATATTCGTTTCTGGCTCTTCGGCTAATCTCTTTATTTTCCTGGGTCCTTTGTCTTCTGTACTTTTTGTGTGTGTGTGTGTGTGTGTTTGTGTGTGTGTGTGTGTTTGTGTGTGTGTGTGTGTGTGTGTGTGTGTGTCTGTGTGTGTTACTTAGTTACCATTTTGTGTGTGTGTGTACTCACCACCTAGTTTTACTCACCTAGTTGTGGTTGCAGGGGTCGATTCATAGCTCTTGGCCCCGCCTCTTCACTGGCCGCTACTGGGTCACTCTCCCTGCGCCATGAGCTTTATCATACCTCTTCTTAAAGCTATGTATGGATCCTGCCTCCACTACATCACTTCCCAAACTATTCCACTTCCTGACAACTCTGTGACTGAAGAAATACTTCCTAACATCTCTGTGATTCATCTGAGTCTTCAACTTCCAACTGTGTCCCCTTGTTGCTGTGTCCCATCTCTGGAACATTCTGTCTCTCTCCACTTTGTCAATTCCTCTCAGTATCTTATATGTCGTTATCATGTCCCCCCAATCTCTTCTGTCCTCCAGTGTCGTCAGGTCGATTTCCCTTAACCTCTCTTCGTAGGACATACCCCTTAGCTCCGGGACTAGTCTTGTTGCAAACCTTTGCACTTTCTCTAGCTTCTTCACGTGCCTGGCTAGGTGTGGGTTCCAAACTGGTGCTGCATACTCCAGTATGGGCCTAACGTACACAGTGTTCAGGGTCCTGAACGATTCTTTATTAAGATGTCGGAATGCTGTTCTTAGGTTTGCTAGGCGCCCATATGCTGCAGCAGTTATTTGGTTGATGTGCGCCTCAGGAGATGTGCCTGGTGTTATACTCACCCCAAGGTCTTTTTCATTGATTGAGGTTTGCAGTCTCTGGCCCCCTAGGCTGTACTCCGTCTGCTGTCTTCTTTGCCATTCCCCAATCTTCATGACTTTGCACTTGGTGGGGTTGAACTCCAGGAGCCAATTGCTGGACCAGGCTTGCAGCCTGTCCTGATCCCTTTGTAGTTCTGCCTCGTCCTCGTCCGACTGAATTCTTCTCATCAACTTCACATCATCTGCAAACAGGGACACTTCGGAGTCTATTCCTTCCGTCATGTCGTTCACAAATACCAGAAACAGCACCGGTCCCAGGACTGACCCTTGTGGAACCCTGCTTTGTGTGTTAGTTACCATTTTGTCCTAAGCACATGTCGATTAGACACTAGGCCTGTTGTATGTGTGTGTATGTGTGTGTGTGTGTGTGTGTGTTATTTAGCTAATTACCATTTTGTGTGTGTGTGTGCGTACTTGTGTGTGTGTGTGCGTACTTGTGTGTGTGTGTGTACTTGTGTGTGTGTGCGTACTTGTGTGTGTGTGTGCGTACTTGTGTGTGTGTGCGTACTTGTGTGTGTGTGTACTTGTGTGTGTGTGCGTACTTGTGTGTGTGTGCGTACTTGTGTGTGTGTGCGTACTTGTGTGTGTGTGCGTACTTGTGTGTGTGTGCGTACTTGTGTGTGTGTGCGTACTTGTGTGTGTGTGCGTACTTGTGTGTGTGTGCGTACTTGTGTGTGTGTGTGTACTTGTGTGTGTGTGTGTGTGTATTCACCTAGTACTCACCAAGAGAGGAGTCTTCTCTCTCTCTCTCTTTTCTCTTTTCTCTATTTAAAGACTGGAGGGACCACTAACACTCTTTTAAAGACTAGAGGGACCACTAACACACTTTTAAAGACTGGAGGACCACTAACACACTTTTAAAGACTGGAGGGACCACTAACACTCTTTTAAAGACTGGAGGGACCACTAACACTCTTTTAAAGACTGGAGGACCACTAACACTTTTTTAAAGACTGGAGAGACCAATAACACTCTTTTAAAGACTGGAGGGGCCACTAACACACTTTTAAAGACTGGAGGGACCACTAGTACACTTTTAAAGACTAGAGGGACCACTAACACTCTTTTAAAGACTGGAGGGACCACTAACACACTTTTAAAGACTGGAGGACCACTAACACTCTTTTAAAGACTGGATGACCACTAACACGCTTTTAAAGACTGGAGGGACCACTAACACTCTTTTAAAGACTGGAGGGACCACTAACACACTTTTAAAGACTGGAGGGACCACTAACACTCTTTTTAGACTGGAGGACCACTAACACACTTTTAAAGACTGGAGGGACCACTAACACTCTTTTTAGACTGGAGGACCACTAACATTGGCTTACTTGTAAGTTCTACTTGAAATTTTCCACAAGCAAATTCATGCTCCATTTTCCAGTTAAATTTACTTGCCTTCTTCGTCAGATATGTCAGTGGCACAATTTTTTTTAATATGCCTCTGTAAGTCACCGACTTTGTCTAGAAATGGCCTAACCTCCCTTGCAGTTCTATTTTTTTCTTTTCATTCAGTTTGAACCGCGCCTTGTACAACAATCGTAGAGGTCATTCAGGTGTTCTTCGAAAGTATATGGAGTGGTCACCTAACACGGGGCTAAGAATTAAACTGATGGCTCTCTGGAAAGTACGTGGCACCTTCTCTACTCTGTCAGCATTCATTCTGCGAAATTCATAGAGCCTACGGCCATCAGAAAAAGCAGTGCTTTCCCCGTATACCTTTCTGCAAGAGGGATAGTCCGGTATCCCGCTATTGCATCTAGGGTCGAGAAAGACCTGGGTGTCATAAATGAAGCTAGGGTTACTTAGATTACTAGGGTTGCTTGGGTTAGAGGGCAGGGATACCTATCAGGTCATGATGGCTCATTAACATCCCAGAAATTCACATGCAAGTGATGTGTTTTACCAGATTTGTTTACTAGTGCCAGCCAGACCTGGTGATGGGCCGGGCAGCGGGGGCGCTGACCCCCGGTGACTCTCCAGGTAGACAGGTGAGAGAGACACGTGTAGTGGAGCCAGCTTCATTAACTTCATTTTGAAATATTACTTTACACTCCTCCCTAATTAGTCTCCTCTAGAGCTGCTATTATTTACAGCAGCTGCAGCTGCTTATTTGACTGCTGCTGCTGCTGCTGTGATTATTACTGCTGCTGCTGCTGTGACTTCTACTTTTACTGCTTGTTTCTGCTGCTGTGATTTCTTCTACTATTGCTGCTGGTGTTGCCGTGTTGCGAGTCAAATGGTAGTCATGACTCAGTGCCAGGAGTGCGGGGAATCAGTCAAGTGTGGCACTGGTGTCCCTGGCTGACACTGAAACACATGTATCACGCATCACTTCCAGTGAACGCCCACTGGGGGGGCTTTATCATCCTCTTTCTCCCGGGGTCGAGTACCTCTTCCCACACCTCTCTGTTCTCTCTTTAAGTCTCAGTATTGGTGTTGTTCTTCTTATATGGATTTAAACCGACCGGTTTTTTTTTCTTCCTTTGAGGTTTGTCTTACTCTCTCGCCAGCACCGCCCCGTAAACCTCTAATAATTTGTCCAGCATCAGAATATGTTTACCCCTTCCTTCCTTCCTTCACTGGTTCGCCTTCCTTCCTTCCTTCACTGGTTCCACGCAGTTGCAGCCATTCCACGAAGCATGCCTCTACCCTGTTCTCCGTACTATTATCCTCACTCTCCTAGAGTATGGAGTTCTCCCTATCTGTGGTCACACTCAGTACCTCAACCAGTACACCACACACTCCAACCAGTACACCTCCCACACACACACACACACACACACATGCCCCTTCCCCCTCTCCTGATTCCAGGTATCCTGTAATATCAAAGGGAAAATCTTGGGAGTAATTTCATCAGTGTTGCAACACTGCGACCAATGTTGACCCTCCAGGTATACTGTCACCCCAACACTGTGTCACCGTTATTCACTCTCTCCTACATCAGATTTCTTCACCCTCTCACAAATAAGATTTCTTCAGTGTCTCCCAAACCTCGTTCTCCACTACTTCCACTCTCCCACTACTTCCACTCTCCCACTACTTCCACTCTCCCACTACTTCCACTCTCCCACTACTTCCACTCTCCCACTACTTCCACTTTCCCACCTAATTATACACTTCACCCACTGGACATTCCACCTGATGTCCCATGCACCATAATCCCAGGTATTCTCCCATGACTGCAGACATTCCCCCATGACTGTAGGTATTACTCTTATGATCCCAGGTATCCCTCAGGTTTACTGATATCCCTTCTCTTAATTCCAGGTAATCTCCTCGTTCACTAATCTCAGTGTTCCCTAGTACACTGTTACGTTGTTCAGTGTTCCCTAGTACACTGTTACGTTGTTCAGTGTTCCCTAGTACACTGTCTTCAGTGTTCCTAGTACTGTTACGTGTTCAGTGTTCCCTAGTACACTGTTACGTTGTTCAGTGTTCCCTAGTACACTGTTACGTTGTTCAGTGTTCCCTAGTACACTGTTACGTTGTTCAGTGTTCCCTAGTACACTGTTACGTTGTTCAGTGTTCCCTAGTACACTGTTACGTTGTTCATTGTTCCTAGTCCCTGACTTGTTCACCTATAGTTAGTTGTCAGTGTTCCCTAGTCCCTGTTACGTTGTTCAGTGTTCCTAGTACACTGTTACGTTGTTCAGTGTTCCCTAGTACTCTGTTACGTTGTTCAGTGTTCCTAGTACCTGTTACGTTGTTCAGTGTTCCTAGTACTGTTACGTTGTTCAGTGTTCCTAGTACTGTTACGTTGTTCAGTGTTCCCTAGTACACTGTTACGTTGTTCAGTGTTCCCTAGTACTCTGTTACGTTGTTCAGTGTTCCCTAGTACACTGTTACGTTGTTCAGTGTTCTCTAGTACACTGTTACGTTGTTCAATGTTCCCTAGTACACTGTTACGTTGTTCAATGTTCCCTAGTACAATGTTACGGTGTTCAGTGTTCCCTAGTACACTGTTACGTTGTTCAATGTTCCCTAGTACACTGTTACGTTGTTCAATGTTCCCTAGTAGCTGGCATGATACCAGGTACACCCAGTACAGTAATAATAATAATAATACTCATAGACATGATAGTACATAGTTGTACAAGGAATTATAGCAGTGGAGTGTACATGCCAAAAGCCCCTTGTATGCAGAGCATTATGGGCAAACTTAACATTACTCACACAACATGCACCTTGCACTGTATGTTGCAAGCACTGTCAAGAAATACACAAGAAAGTATAGATAGGTGTATACTGTGTATAGTTTTCAGGGTATGACAGCCCCAATTGTATATACACAAGCAAATATACTGTGTAGTCTTATAAACACATCTGTCAGTGTATATACACAGTCTTCCTTGAGTATATGTATATATATATATATATATATATATATATATATATATATATAATGTAGTGCTGAATAGGTAAAATTGGTCAATTATCAATAACTCATTTAAAATTAAGTCCTTTCTAAATTTTTCTCTTATACGTTTAAAGATACATTTTTTTCATTTATTTTAATGTAAAAAATAATAATTTTGTACCAAAAGAACCTTAGAAAACTTTCCTAACCTTAATTTAGCCTAATTCAGCTAAATATATTTTAGATAAGTTTACAGTAATTTAATAATAAACAAACACAATGAAATATATATTTTTCGTTAGGTTCGGAATGATTTTTGCGAAATTATTGCATACACAAATTTTTGCTTGCCTTATTCGGCAAGAAGAACGTTGCTATTTAAGCCAAAATAATAATAATAATAATAATAATAGTAATATAATAATAATAATTAAAATAATAATAATAATAATAATAATAATAATAATAATAATAATAATAATAATAATAATAATAATAATAATAATAATAATAATAATGCCAGGGTAACAGGAGGAATAAATACACAACTGCTCCTGCTTCTCTCTCTCTCTCTCTCTCTCTCTCTCTCTCTCTCTCTCTCTCTCTCTCTCTCTCTCTGGAGAGACACAGACAAGGGATAACGTTTGTGTCATTCCAAAAATTTCATCCCAGGGAATTCTTGAGAGAGAAGAAGAGAAGAGAGAAGAAGAAGAGAAGAGAGAAGAGAAGAGAGAGAGAGAGAGAGAAAGAGAGAGAGAGAAAGAGAGAGAGAGAGAGAGATTTGAAGATGTCATCTCCTGGACCTTCTTTGATCACCTCCCTGCTTATATTGTACCGTGACTCGACCGCATTCTCGGCATTAAGGAGGACTCAGGAACTCAAGGGATGGTCTTAAAATTACACTGGACTTGACTGTTGGTAGATAACAACCATCCAGGGAGGTACAACCATCCAGGGAGGTACAACCATCCAGGGAGGTACAACCATCCAGGGAGGTATAACCATCTAGGGAGGTATAACCATCCAGGGAGGTATAACCATCCAGGGAGGTACAACCATCCAGGGAGGTACAACCATACAGGGAGGTACAACCATCCAGGGAGGTACAACCTTGGAACAAGGTACGCAGTGCTCTACCACTGTACCACACTGGTACAATACCAGCTAACCCTAGACGTTTTGGACCAAAACGAAGCGTTGCTTCCTGCAAATTGTCTTACGTTTTTTTCCCAATTGTTACCAAATGAAATTTAAACTCAAAACTGATTATTATATTATTATTGTTATAATAATAATAATAATAATAATAATAATAATAATAACAATAATAATAATAATAATAATAATAATAATAATAATAATAATAATTAATAATAATAGCAACACATACAATTATTATTATTACTACTACTATTATAAGTTTTTACTATATTCGGGAAGAGCTAAACCCGTAGGGAGTTACACGGTGCCGCAGCTCAGGTCTGAAGCGACTGCGTCTGACCAGTGACTCCCAACGTCAGGAACCCTACGTCTGAACTATCTATAAGGACACTTCTTCGTTTGTGGGGGTATTCCCGGGGAGGGGGAATGTCACGATCGCGATCTCCCGCGATATTCGCGAGGCCCAAATCGTCGCCGCCGCCGCCGCCGGCAATCTCCGGAATGTCACCCGGAGTATCTGAGTGGAATGTTGAAATACGCGAGGCGTGAATCGGAGCGCATGAACCTTCGTTGCCTGGAGCGTCAAGCAGGCGGTCAACCGGTTGTGGGTAGTCACAGGTTGTGGTGTCTCAACCGGTTGGATGATTGTCAGGTCACCCACATCCCTGGTTCAACCGGTTGGATGGCTTTCAGGTCACCCCCTCCATGTCTCAACCGGCTGGACAGTAGTAAGAGAGATTCCGAGATGCCTGTCTGACCAGTTAGACAGTAAGGGTCACGCGAGAAAGTGACCTTTCCTTTCACCCCGTCCCCGTGACAGGTCACCAGTTCCACCAATCACCAGTTATGGTCGGAACCAGCGAAGGGTCGCCTCTTTTACTGCTCCTGACGAGAAAAGTTGCTGGGGAAAAGTGTCCCCTCTCGGCAAGGGATGGTAACTGTTCCTCCCTCACTCTTTCTCACTCTCTTACACTCTAGCAACACGGGGCGAGGAGCGAGGGAGCGCTGCTCGACCAGTGGGCCACCAGCACTGAGTTTGTAACTGACGACAGTAGTTGTTGCCTCAGAAGTGATGTGGCAGGGTGATGGCGCTGTACAACCTCACACCTCACCTTCCTATGTGTTGCTAACCCACAGCACCCACGATCCTACAAGACCCAGGACCCCACAGGACCCACGACTCTAGAACACCCACGACCCTACAAGACCCAGGACCCCACAGGACCCACTACTCAAGAGCACCCATGACCCTACAAGACCCAGGACCCCACAGAACCCACGACTCTAGAACACCCATGACCCTACAAGACCCAGGACCCCACAGGACCCACGACTCTAGAACACCCATGACCCTACAAGACCCAGGACGCCACAGGACCAACGACTCTAGAGCACCCACAACCCTACAAGACCCAGAACCCCACAGGACCCACGACTCTAGAGCATCCACAACCCACAGAGGACTCACAACCCCTTAGCAATCACAGCCCCACAAGAAGAGACCAGAATTACTGAAAATTTCAACTGTTTTACTTAATTTTGATGATTGATGATTTACACACACACACACACACACACTCTGTGATGATACTCATTCAGTGAGTTTTCTATATAGTACAAATGCTTCATAAATGCGATTGAATGTAAGTTTATTTAGTCACAGGTACGATTAAGTACAACTATCATACACAGTGTAAATCACCTACAAAACTAAACAACACACACTATGAAAGCCTAGCCATGCGCTACCCAAGTTCATCTACGAAAAACTGCACTAGATAGAAGACCTTTGGGAGATGAGACAACAGCAGAGAGAGCAAGAAGCTACTCTGAAAACCTGGTACTATGAGATTTCAGTCACCGGGAGAATGATTGGGAAAACTGGGACCCCTCTATGGTAAATTGGGACCCCACATGGTGAACTGGGATCCCCATGGTGAACTAGGATCCCCATGGTGAACTAGGATCCCCTATGGTGAATTAGGACCCCCATGGTGAACTAGGATCCCCATGGTGGACCAGAAATATGTCAACGATGTTTATGGAAGCTGTAGCGAAGAGTTTTCTCAGTGGACAAGAACACAGTAGGAGGGAGGTACAGCAGCCAGACACACCACTGCTGTACACAGTAGGAGGGAAGGAGGGAGGTACAGCAGCCAGACACACCACTGCTGTACACAGTAGGAGGGAAGGAGTGAGGTACAGCAGCCAGACACACCACTGCTATACACAGTAAGAGGGAAGGAGGGAGGAACAGCAGTCAGACACACCACTGCTGTACACAGTAGGAGGGAAGGAGGGAGGTACAGCAGCCAGACACACCACTGCTGTACACAGTAGGAGGGAAGGAGTGAGGTACAGCAGCCAGACACACCACTGCTGTACACAGTAGGAGGGAAGGAGGGAGGTACAGCAGCCAGACACACCACTGCTGTACACAGTAGGAGGGAAGGAGGGAGGTACAGCAGTCAGACACACCACTGCTGTACACATTAAGAGGGAAGGAGGGAGGTACAGCAGACAGATACACCACTGCTGTACACAGTAGGAGGGAAGGAGGGAGGTACAGCAGCCAGACACACCACTGCTGTACACAGTAGGAGGGAAGGAGGGAGGTACAGCAGTCAGACACACCACTGCTGTACACATTAAGAGGGAAGGAGGGAGGTACAGCAGACAGACACACCACTGCTGTACACAGTAGGAGGGAAGGAGGGAGGTACAGCAGCCAGACACACCACTGCTGTACACAGTAGGAGAGAAGGAGGGAGGTACAGCAGTCAGACACACCACTGCTGTACACAGTAAGAGGGAAGGAGGGAGGTACAGCAGCCAGACACACTGCTGCTGTACACAGTAAGAGGGAAGGAGGGAGGTACAGCAGCCAGACACACTGCTGCTGTACACAGTAAGAGGGAAGGAGGGAGGTACAACAGCCAGACACACTGCTGCGGGGCCATGAGCTATGAATCGACCCCTGCAACCACAAATAGGTAAGTACAATAAATTGATGGAAAATCACTAGGTGGCAGCACTGATCCCCTGGAGGTAAGTACCTGGGGGAAGGGGGGAGGGGTCGAGTTACAGCTCCTGGCCTCGCTTCGTAACTAACCTAACCGGGATCATTGCCTCGTGGTCCCTCTATCGTACCTGTTCTTCAAGCTGAGCCATGGGTCCGCCACCACTACTTCTCCATCCAGATCGTCCCACTTCCCGAGAATGTTTACTCACCTGATTGTGATTGCAGGGGTCGAGTCACAGCTCGTGTGTGACTAAGCGTGTGTGCGTGTTCGCGCACACACACACACACACACACACACACACACACACCTGGGTACACATAAACGCACACACACACACACACACATAAAACTCCCTCATAATTTGGCCAGGCAAAAGTTTAGCGCCACTAACATTCGTATAAATTTGAACTCTTGAAACTTAAAATTTATTTTATTAAAACCATAACACTATCAGGGAAGGGGGAGGAGGGGAGAGGGGGCATAGGAGAGGGGGTAAGGGTAATGGGGGGTAGGGGTTGCTTGGCCCTTTTTAAGTTGTTAAAGTGACAGAGTCGCTTTCATTTAAAGCTTTCTCTGCCAGATTACTTTCCCCTGTGTGTGTGTGTGTGTACTCACCTATTTGTGGTTGCAGGGGTCGAGTCATAGCTCCTGGCCCCGCCTCTTCACTGATTGCTACTAGGTCCTCTCTCTCCCTGCTCCATGAGCTTTATCAAACCTCGTCTTAAAACTATGTATGGTTCCTGCCTCCACTACGTCACTTTCTAGGCTATTCCACTTCCTGACAACTCTATGACTGAAGAAATACTTCCTAACATCCCTTTGACTCATAGGAGTCTTCAACTTCCAATTGTGACCCCTTGTTTCTGTGTCCCATCTCTGGAACATCCTGTCTCTGTCCACCTTATCTATGTGTGTGTGTGTGTGTGTGTGTGTGTGTGTGTGTGTGTGTGTGTGTGTGTGTGTGTGTGTGTGTGTGTGTTGTGTGTGTGTGTGTGTGTGTGTGTGTGTGTGTGTGAGGAGGTTCGCTGTGTCTGCAAAGGAAGATACAGCGCTGTGGTTTATGTCCCTGTCTGTGCCAGATATGACAATGAGAAGTGGGGTGAGTACTGTGCCCTGGGAGACAGAAATTTTCACTGTAGCAGTCCCTCATTTCACTGTAGCAGTCCCTCATTTCACTGTAGCAGTCCCTCACTTCACTGTAGCAGTCCCTCATTTCACTGTAGCAGTCCCTCACTTCACTGTAGCAGTCCCTCACTTCACTGTAGCAGTCCCTCACTTCACTGTAGCAGTCCCTCACTTCACTGTAGCAGTCCCTCACTTCACTGTAGCAGTCCCTCACTTCACTGTAGCAGTCCCTCACTTCACTGTAGCAGTCCCTCACTTCACTGTTTACAATTAAGTTTAATGTCCATCTGCCCACCTTCCTAGTTATTCCTTCTGCGCGCATTTCGTGCGTAATTAATTACCGCATGTTCGCACTTGTCAAAGTCTTCTACAAAGTCACATTGTACACTACACCTGCACTTGGCTTATCTTACAGTGTATCCAAAGTCATGTCGTAATAGTCCAGCAGCTGCGAGAGGCAGGAGTGACCTGTTCTGAACCCGTGTTGACCTGGCTTCTACAACTACTGTCATTCCATGTGACTCGTAATCTCCAACCTTAAAAAACCCTTCAAGAATCTTGATAATGTGAGACGTCAACAAAATATGTTTATAGATTTTGATGCAGTTGCCTTTCTGCCATTTTTGTGGAGTGGGACAACATTAGTGGGTGTTAAAGAAGCAACGTCTGGCAGCGGGGCTCACGCTGGTGGGTTGTAAATAGTGTGAAATGTAACGCTGTCTGGTAGTGGTTGTGGGGGTTAGTTGTTAGGAAGGGGGACAATCTGGAGAGTCAAGCGGTGGAGGCAGGATCAATACGTAGCTTTAAGAAGAGGTACGATAAGGCTCATGGAGCAAGGAGAGAGTGAGAAAGTGGATCTAATAGTGACCAGGGAAGAGGCGGGAGCCAGGAGCTATGAATCGACCCCCTGCAACTACACATAGGTGAATACAGACACACACACACAAAAAAAAAAAAACAGGTCAAGTGTCTAGCGACAAGTGCCTTTGACAACTAGTAACTACACACACACACACTCCCCCTCCCCATCCCCCTCCCCGTCCCCCTCCCCCTCCCCTCCCATCCCCCTCCCCTCCCCCTTCAATAACCAGGTCGGAGAAGGTAAACAATAAAGTTAAGACGAGGAGAACCTTTTATCTAATTACCAGAGAAGTGATTCTCCTTCCCCTCCCCTCCCCTCCCTCCCCCCACATTCAACACTCCCCCCCTCACCTCCTTCCTCTGCTCCACTCAGTACAATAAGAGAGACACCATTATTAATAGTATATTATTATTATTATTATTATTATTATTATTTTATTATTATTATTGTTAATATTATTATTAATATTATGTTATTATTATTATTGTTATTATTATTATTAATATTATTCTTGGTGTGGTGAGTTACAGATCACTGATCCACTTGAAGCTGTAAATCTTATAAGAAGATAAGAAAGAATATCAACATTAGTGTAGGCCTAGTGGCCCATGCTAGGCAGGTCTGACTCACACGCTGAGGCTGCTCACCCACAACTCTACTGCCAAATCAGGACTTCGTTTTATCCTCTCTAAATTTAAAATTGTCCATTGCTACGAGTACTATCCTGGTTAGGTATGTTCAACACGTAGCGAAGAGGCGGGACCAGGAGCTGTGACTTGACCTCTGCAACCAAATATAGGTGAGCACACACATATAGACTTTATTTATTCCTGTTAACTATTTGTACACTTCACTCATATCTGCCACATCAGTTTTACATGCCAAGAGCTGTTATCCAACCTAAGCTCATTTCAAAACCCAACCCTATGTAAGGTATACTACCACACCCCAGGATGCCACCCACATCAGTCTACTAGCACCCAGGTACCACCTACTTACTGCTAGGTGAAGAGGGGCAGCAGGTGCAAGGAAACATACCCAACATTTCCACCAGTGCCGGGGATCGAACCACAGACACTCAGTATGTGAGGTGAGTGCGTTACAAACCAAGCCACGGGACACCAGTTCTGGCTCTGAAATCTTCGCACTAGACAGCCCCGTAGCTCAGTGGTGCAGCGCTCGGCCATCCACTAGACAGCCCCGTAGCTCAGTGGTGCAGCGCTCCGACTGAAGAACTGGACACTTGTGAGACATTTCGATACCATTATAGTGGAAACGTTTCGACACACAGTGGCTTCATCAGTCCAATACAACGAAGAATAGTGAAGATCAGAAGGAGAGTGAGGTAATCAGTCCCTCTGCCTGGAGTCGATGTGATCAGTCCATCAATCTTGTTAAGGCTGAGGGACTGATTGCCTCATACTACTCCTCTTATTCCACCTTATTCTGCATTGGACTGAAGAAA
>WNWK01003726.1:67500-87500 GCA_009830355.1 Cherax destructor
AGGAAGTATTTCTTCAGTCATAGAGTTGTCAGGAAGTGGAATAGTCTGGAAAGTGACGTAGTGGAGGCAGGAACCATACATAGTTTTAAGACGAGGTTTGATAAAGCTCATGGAGTGTGTGCGTGCTTGAGAGTGTGTGTGCGTGCCTGAGTGTGTGCGTGCTTGAGTGTGTGTGTGCGTGCCTGAGTGTGTGCGTGCCGGAGTGTGTGCGTGCCTGAGTGCGTTGTACATAAGCAAAGGTTAGGAATTTGGAAGACATCAATTCGGAACAGCAGATAATCGCGAGCAGACATTACTAGCCATCAACCAGTCATCAACCAGTCATCAACCAGTCATCAACCAGTCATCAACCAGCCATCAACCAGCCATCAACCAGTCATCAACCAGACATCAACCAGTCATCAACCAGTCATCAACCAGTCATTAACCAGACATCAACCAGCCATCAACCAGTCATCAACCAGCCATTAACCAGACATCAACCAGTCATCAACCAGTCATCAACCAGTCATCAACCAGACATCAACCAGTCATCAACTAGCCATCAACCAGCCATCAACCAGTCATCAACCAGTCATCAACCAGCCATCAACCAGTCATCAACCAGCCATCAACCAGTCATCAACCAGTCATTAACCAGTCATCAACCAGCCATCAACCAGCCATCAACCAGTCATCAACCAGTCATCAACCAGTCATCAACCAGTCATCAACCAGCCATCAACCAGCTGCCATGACTGAGCTGCCATCAGTGAGCTGCCATGACTGAGCTGCCATCAGTGAGCTGCCATGACTGAGATGCCATCAGTGAGCTGCCATGACTGAGCTGCCATCAGTGAGCTGCCATGACTGAGCTGCCATCAGTGAGCTGCCATGACTGAGCTGCCATGACTGAGCTGCCATCAGTGAGCTGCTATGACTGAGCTGCCATGACTGAGCTGCCATGACTGAGCTGCCATCACTGAGCTGCCATCACTGAGCTGCCATGACTGAGCTGCCACCACTGAGCTACCCTCACTGAGCTGCCATCACTGAGCTGCCATCACTGAGATTGCTTTAGCGATGGCAGCTCAATTTCTAGACACCACCGGCACACTACAACTACTACTACTAGTATTGCTGATACTACTACTATTGCCCCTACTATTGTGTTTTTTTTTTTTAATTCCCATGCATATGTCCTCCCAGGAGCACTGATGACTTTTTGAACGCCATTGGTGACTTACGTTACGTATTAATTAACACACCTTTGGCAGCCATCTGGCAACCACATCCCCAAGGGCCGGTTGACCTGTAGCTCTGGCTGTTTGAACTAGAGGGGCCAGAGCCATGACTGATGGTGGTTTCTGTATGAGGGAGACAGCTTCCCGGGACCTGACACCTGTCTCATGTGTTCTAATATCTCTCTTTGAGTCATGAAATTAAGTACCGGGACTCATTTATGCGGTACCGGTGGACTTTCTGGACTCAAGACAAAATCCACACTCTTGTGAGTGTACTGTGATGTCGAGGATATTACCAGTGCGTGTGTTGACAACCTCCCCATACCCCTGACAACCTCCCCATACCCCTGACAACCTCCCCATACCCCTGACAACCTCCCCATACCCCTGACAACCTTCCCACACCCCTGACAACCTCCCCATACCCCTGACAACCTCCCCACACCCCTGAAAACCTCCCCACACCTCTGACAACCTCCCCATACACTTGACAACCTCCCGACACCCCTGACAACTGTAATGATTGACGATATTTGAATATGGCAATAATTCATTATTGCCATATCTGGCGACTCCCACCAGTCCAAGACCCCAGGTTGACACTATTGTCGTGGGGTTCGTGAGGAGACAACTGGAGGAAGAAATACGCATGTTAGATGTCTTGGAGACGTATAATTAAGAGAGTCTTGAGGGGAGCCCAGGAACCTTGCCTTGTCTAGCCAGGAACTAAGAGTGACTGAGAGCGTGGCCTCGGGCCTATGGCTCACATGTGAGGGATCTCGTGACGTCACGGCTAGAAAGGGACCCTTAATATAAAGTAGCTGGGATGGGTTTATCTATACAAGTTGATAAATTAAGACACATGTGCAACAGTTGGGCATCTTTACTGATGAAACGTTTCGTCTGCGTGGGCGAAACGTTTCATTAATAAAGATACTCAACTGTTGTACCTGTGTCTTATCTTCAACTTGACCACAATGCTCTACATATTAGGGGCTTTTGGCATGTGCACCCCATCCTTATGACCCATTGTACGCCTTTGTATCATGTCACAATAAACTATTATTATTATTATTATTATTAATATTATTATTATTATTATTATTATTATTATTGTCGGTAGTTTATACCATTGTGAACAATACTGTCAGACACTGCGGTACAACGGCACCTGGGTAGAGAGGACTTCTTCCATACTTCATCGCTTAATTACGTAGTTATGAGTGAGAAGGGCTGGATTCCAGAGGGAGCTGCTACTATTGCTACTACTACTACTGCTACTACTACTAATACTACTACTACTACTGCTACTGCTACTACTACTGCTATTACTACTAATACTATACTACTATTACTACTACTACTGCTACTACTACTAATACTACTACTACTACTACTAGTATTACTACTACTACTACTACTACTACTACTACTGCTGCTGCTGCTACTACTACTATTACTACTACTACTATAGACCTTCATTAGTGACTTTAGCTACACTGACAGTTTGTTGCACTCACTTCCATCTCCAATGACAAACCAGTGCCACACCAGTACCACACCAATGCCACACCAGTACCACACCAGTGCCACACCAGTGCCACACCAGTACCACACCAGTGCCACACCAGTGCCACACCAATGCCACACCAGTGCCACACCAGTACCACACCAGTGCCACACCTGTACCACACCAGTGCCACACCAGTACCACACCAGTGCCACACCAGTACCACACCAGTGCCACACCAAAAGTGTGAATGACGTGCACAGAATGGTTGAAGACAAGATAAACTGTTATTATCGCTAGCGTGTTGTCAGCACCAACAGCCTGGTTGACCAGGTCGTCCACTAGGAGTCCTGGTCTAGGATCGGGTAGCGGGGGCGCTGACCCCCCTCCAGGGACCCTCCAGGTTTTCAGGTTTCAATGCTCTACTGAACACCATTCTCCATAAATGCGGGAAGGAAGAGGAGGGGAGGAGGAGGTAGTGATGTGATGGTACCAGCCAGTCAGCCAGCCAGCCAGCCAGCCAGCCAGCCAAGCCAGTCAAGCCAGCCAAGTCAGCCAGCCAGCTAAGCCAGTCAAGGCAGCCAAGCCAGCCAGCCAGCCAGCCAGCCAGCCAGCCAAGCCAGCCAAACCAGCCAGCCAAGCCAGTCAAGCCAGCCAGAGAAGCCAGCCAAGCCAGCAACCTTCAGCCAGTCAAGTCAGTCAGCAACCTTCAGTCAGTCAGTCAGCAACCTTCAGTCAGTCAGTCAGTATCCTTCAGTCAGTCAGTCAGCAACCTTCAGTCAGTCAGTCAGCAACCTTCAGTCAGTCAGTCAGTCTGCAACCTTCAGTCAGTCAGTCAGCAACCTTCAGTCAGTCAGTCAGAAACCTTCAGTCAGTCAGTCAGCAACCTTCAGTCAGTCAGTCAGCAACCTTCAGTCAGTCAGTCAGCAACCTTCAGTCAGTCAGTCAGCAACCTTCAGTCAGTCAGTCAGCAACCTTCAGTCAGTCAGTCAGCAACCTTCAGTCAGTCAGTCAGCAACCTTCAGTCAGTCAGTCAGCAACCTTCAGTCAGTCAGTCAGCATCCTTCAGTCAGTCAGTCAGCAACCTTCAGTCAGTCAGTCAGCAACCTTCAGTCAGTCAGTCAGTCTGCAACCTTCAGTCAGTCAGTCAGCAACCTTCAGTCAGTCAGTCAGAAACCTTCAGTCAGTCAGTCAGCAACCTTCAGTCAGTCAGTCAGCAACCTTCAGTCAGTCAGTCAGCAACCTTCAGTCAGTCAGTCAGCAACCTTCAGTCAGTCAGTCAGCAACCTTCAGTCAGTCAGTCAGCAACCTTCAGTCAGTCAGTCAGCAACCTTCAGTCAGTCAGTCAGCAACCTTCAGTCAGTCAGTCAGCAACCTTCAGTCAGACTGATATACCCCCCTCCTCCCCTCCGAGCAATAAGGGCACCCAGCAGCCATCCGCCAGATGCGTGTGGTAACCATGGCAACCTGGGGTATGGGAGGGTGGGTGGGAGTGGTAAATGAAAGAGGGGAGAGGAGGAGAGGAATGATGAGGGAAGAGGAAGTGATGTGGAGAAGGAAGTTAATATATATACGTATATATATATATATATATATATATATATATATATATATATATATATATATATATATATATATATATATATATATATAGATGCAATACAATCACAGGCAGGCAATCTTAACAATGCAAGACAAGCCACGGGGAATGAAAATCTTTATCTGAAGATCTTTCACATTATTCAATGCTTCATCAGGAGCTATGCAAGAGCAGCAACAGGTAGACTGAGGGAAAGTTTTCTCAGAGGAAAGGTAGCCTGTCATTCTCAAACTGATGTTTGGGTTATCTTTTCATCCCTGCATATCCAGATCTTGCTCTTCTATTTGCCTCCCTACGTTCCGTACTGTCTCCATGCTCTTGCACCTTTGGTCTCTTTACAGCTGTGATTAAGGCAAGGTGTCTCTCTGTACCTTGCCTTGTCACGCCTCCTGTGAGGTACAAACCCTCGTTGTCGCCACCAGCCACTTACAAGGTGCTCCATCTCACCTTAACTGGCTCATCTCCCATTCTCTGCACCTCCTCTTTTAGTCAACTTAATCTCCTCTTGTGGAGAAATTTATCTCCAACAGGGGGCAATCCATAGGGGGTAGCATAAGGGGGCGGATACCCCCTCTCTTCGTTCCAACATCTGGAGACCAAATGTGGAACATTTCATCTCCATTAGCGGAGATGGAGATGGAATATGTGCGCCGAAGCAACAGCTCACGTCTTGCCCATGCTCCTAACCAAGCAGATTTAGACAGCAACTGAAAGTAGATGAGATACACATGGCAGACTGAGGCGTGGACGACGCCAAGACATCTAGTATGCAAGACTCTTGCTAGATCAATCCGCGACGGAACGTTACCGACGAGACGATCACACGGCGTTGAAATGTAAATTCCTGACCGACTGTTTAATCTCAATGTTGCTTATTCGTGCTTGAACAGTCATTAAGGAGAACTGAAGCAAAGAAGGTGTTGAAGTACCAAATAGTTATCTCCAGATATTGGAATGAAGAGGGGTCGCCGCCCCCTTATGCTCCCCCCTGTTGGAAATAAATTTCTCCACACCTCCCTCAGAGCCTGGTTCTTCTCTGCATCTTCCTAAACAATTCTATTTTTTTCATCCTGGTGTCTGCATCCATCCTGTTCCTTTCCCCTTTTTTAACCTACGCTCACCTGAAGTATCCTCGCCTACCTACTTTAAGAACGTCGTGTACCAGCGATGTTTCTGGACGAGAACTCAGTTCGTTGTAAATTATTATTACTGCTCTCTCGCCCCATAACACATCCAGGCAAGTTTGCTGATGCTTCCAGTGCACTGATACGTCCGCTGGTGGTTTATGTGTTTCGGACCCGCTGCTGGTTGAGTCAGGAGGACGCAGGACCTCCTGCTGGTTGAACCAAGAGGACGCAGGACTTGCTGTTGGTTGACCCAGGAGGAAGCAGGACCTGCTGCTGGTTGAGCCAGGAGGACGCAGGACCTGCTGCTGGTTGAGCCAGGAGGACGCAGGACCTGCTGTTGGTTGACCCAGGAGGAAGCAGGACCTGCTGTTGGTTGACCCAGGAGGACGCAGGACCTCCTGCTGGTTGAACCAAGAGGACGCAGGACCTGCTGTTGGTTGACCCAGGAGGACGCAGGACCTGCTGCTGGTTGAGCCAGGAGGACGCAGGACCTGCTGCTGGTTGAGCCAGGAGGACGCAGGTAGACAGACTCCACCACACACTGGGGAGATGGTTGTAAACTACGGTGGTTGACCTTGACCTTTCTCGGGTCAGCCAGGCGGTGTGCCAACTCTCAGGGTTGTCTATCAGAGAGCAAGTCTACTACAGTGCCTCGTGTCTCGTCATATTTTGTGAGAGTGTGTATGTGTTGTGTGTACTCACCCATTTGTAGTTGCAGGGATCGAGTCGTTGCTTTTAGCCCCGCCTCTTCACTGGTCTCCACTAAGTCCACTCCCTGCTCCATGAGCCTTATCGTACCCTTTTCTTAAGCTATGTACAGATCCTTTCCAGAGTGTTCCATTCTATGACTGAAGAAATACTTCCTAACATCCCTGTGACTCATATGAGTTTTCAACAGTTCCAGTTGTGTGTGTGTGTGTGGTCTGAACACGTGTAAGAGACCACATACACACAGAACAAGCCCCTCTACCCCGTGCCTTACTGACGGAGTTGCTTAACCCCATCCTGACCTCTGAACTCTGACCTCTCTCGTATGCAGAGAATTCGGAGTTTAGAGATTAAGAGGTGCAGGATTAGCAAAAGAATTTTTCAGAGGGTTGAGGAGGGGTTCTTGAGGTGGTTTGGATATTTAGAGAGGATGGAGCAAAATAAGATGACAAGGAGGGTGTGAAAATCTAGGGTGGAGGGAAGGAGGAATAGGGAGAGGGTGAAAAAGGTTTTGAACGATAGGGGCTTGAACATCTAACAGCCTTGTGTGAGCATCTGAGACAGGAATGAGTGAAGGCAAGTGGTTTTTATGACTTGACGTGCTGTTAGAGTGTGAGCATTTATGAAGGGATTCAGGGAAACCGGTTAGCCGGAGTTGAGTCTTGGAGGTGGGAAGTCTGCAGTGTGAAGGAAGGGTGAAGAAGTTGAAGATTGAAGGGGCGTCTGAACTGTGATATCAGAGTCCTTCTGGCAAGACAGTAATTGAATGACTGAAAATAGAAGCACTTTTTTTCTTTTTCGGGTCACCTTACCTCGGTGGGAGACTGGCGGTGTATTATATATATATATATATATATTTTTTTTTTTTTTTATTAACACATCGGCCGATTCCCACCAAGGCAGGGTGGCCCGAAAAAGAAAAACTTTCATCATCATTCACTCCATCACTGTCTTGCCAGAAGGGTGCTTTACACTACAGTTATAAAACTGCAACATTAACACCCCTCCTTCAGAGTGCCGGCACTGTACTTCCCATCTCCAGAACTCAAGTCCGGCCTGCCGGTTTCCCTGAATCCCTTCATAAATGTTACTTTGCTCACACTCCAACAGCACGTCAAGTATTAAAAACCATATGCCTCCATTCACTCCTATCAAATACGCTCACACATGCTTGCTGGAAGTCCAAGCCCTCGCACACAAACTTCCTTTCCCCTCCCTCCAACCTTTCCTAGGCCGACCCCTACCCCGCCTTCCCTCCACTACAGATTTATACACTCTCGAAGTCACTCTGTCTCGTTCCATTCTCTCTACATGTCCAAACCACCTCAACAACCCCTCCTCAGCTCTCTGAACAATCGTTTTGGTAATCCGCACCTCCTCCTAATTTCCAAACTCCGAATTCTCTGCATTATATTCACACCACACATTGACCTCAGACATGACATCTCCACTGCCTCCAGCCTTCTCCTCGTTGCAACATTCATCACCCATGCTTCACACCCATATAAGAGCGTTGGTATAACTATACTCTCATACATTCCCTCTTTACTTCCATGGACAAGGTTCTTTGTCTCCACAGACTCCGAAGTGCTCCACTCACCCTTTTCCCTCATCAATTCTATGATTCACCTCATCCTTCATAGACCCATCCGCCGACATATCCACTCCCAAATATCTGAATACATTCACCTCCTCCATACTCTCTCCCTCCAATCTGATATCCAATCTTTCGTCACCTATTCTTTTTGTTATCCTCATCACCTTACTCTTTCCTATATTCACTTTCAATTTTCTTCTTTACACACCCTACCAAATTCATCCACCAACCTCTGCAGCTTCTCTTCAGAATCTCCCAAAGCACAGTGTCATCAGCAAAAAGCAACTGTGACAACTCCCACTTTGTATTTGCTTCTTTATCTTTTAGCCCAACACCTCTTGCCAAGACCCTCGCATTCACTTCTCTTACAACCCCATCTATAAATATATTGAACAACCACGGTGACATCACACATCCTTGTCTAAGGCCCACTTTTACTGGGAAATAGTCCCCTTCCCTCCTACACACTCTAACCTGAGCCTCACTATCCTCATAAAAACTCTTCACTGCTTTCAGTAACCTTCCTCCTATTCCATACACCTGCAACATCTGCCACATTGCCCCCTATCTACCCTATCATACGCCTTTTCCAAATCCATAAATGCCACAAAAACATCTTTACCCTTATCCAAATACTGTTCACCTATATGTTTCACTGTAAACACTTGGTCTACACACCCCTACCTTTCCTAAAGCCCCTTGTTCATCTGCTATCCTGCTTTCTGTTTTACTCTTAATTCTTTCAATAATAACTCTACCATACACTTTACCAGGTACACTCAACAGACTTATTCCCCTATAATTTTTGCACTCTCTTTTGTCCCTTTGCCTTTATACAAAGGAACAATACACGCTCTCTGCCAATCCCTAGGTACCTTACCCTCTTCCATACATTTATTAAATAATAGCACCAACCACTCCAAAATTATATCCCCACCTGCTTTTAACATTTCTATCTTTATCCCATCAATCCCAGCTGCCTTACCCCTTTCATTCTACCCACTGCCTCACGAATTTCCCCCTACACCCACAACTGGCTCTTCCACACTCCTACAAGATGTTATTCCTCCTTGCCCTACACACGAAATCACAGTTTCCCCTGTCTTCATCAACATTTAACAAATCCTCAAAATATTCTCTCCATCTTCCCGATACCTCTAACTCTCCATTTAATAACTCTCCTCTCCTATTTTTAACTGTCAAATCCATTTGTTCTCTAGGCTTCCTCAACTTATTAATCTCATTCCAAAACTTTTTCTTATTTTCAACAAAATTTGCTGATAACATCTCACCCACTCTCTCATCTGCTCTCTTTTTACATTGCTTCACCACTCTTTTAACCTCTCTTTTTCTCTCCATATACTCTTCCCTCCTTGCATCACTTCTACTTTGTAAAAACCTCTCATATGCTAACTTTTTCTCCCTTACTACTCTCTTTACATCATCATTCCACCAATCACTCCTCTTCCCTCCCGCACCCACTCGCCTGTAACCACAAACTTCTGCTGAACACTCTAACACTACATTTTTAAATCTACCCCATACATTTTCGACCCCATTGCCTACACTCTCACTAGCCCATCTATCCTCCAATAGTTGTTTATATCTTACCCTAACTGCCTCCTCTTTTAGTTTATAAACCTTCACCTCTCTTTTACTTACTGATTCTATTTTCCTTGTATCCCATCTACCTTTTACTCCCACTGTAGCTATAACTAAAAAGTGATCTGATATATCTGTAGCCCCTCTATAAACATGTACATCCTGAAGTCTACTCAACAGTCTTTTATCTACCAATACATAGTCCAACAAACTACTGTCATTACGCCCTACATCATATCTTGTATACTTATTTATCCTCTTTTTCTTAAAATATGTATTACCTATAACTAAACCCCTTTCTATACAAAGTTCAATCAAAGGGCTCCCATTATCATTTACACCTGGCACCCCAAACTTACCTACTACACCCTCTCTGCATGTTTCTCCCACTTTAGCATTTAGGTCCCCTACCACAATTACTCTCTCATTTGGTTCAAAAGTTCCTATACATTCGCTTAACATCTCCCAAAATCTCTCTCTCCCTCTACACTCCTCTCTTCTCCAGGTGCATACACGCTTATTATGACCCACTTTTCGCATCCGACCCTTATTTTAATCCACATAATCCTTGAATTTACACATTTATATTCCCTCTTTTCCTTCCATAACTGATCCTTCAACATTATTGCTACCCCTTCCTTAGCTCTAACTCTCTCAGATACTCCTGACTTAATCCCATTTATTTCTCCCCACTGAAACTCGCCTACCCCCTTCAGCTTTGTTTCGCTTAGGGCCAGGACATCCAACTTCTTTTCATTCATAACATCGGCAATCATCTCTTTCTTATCATCCGCACTACATCCACGCACATTCAGACACCCCAATTTTATAAAGTTTTTCTTCTTCTCGTTTTTAGTAGATTTGTACAGGAGAAGGGGTTACTAGCCCATTGCTCCCGGCATCTTAGTCGCCTCATACGACACGCATGGCTTACGGAGGAAAGATTCTTTCCACTTCCCCATGGACAATAGAGAAAATAAAAAGAACAAGAGCTATTAAGAAAAAGAAGAAAAACCTAGATGTGTGTATGTATATATATGCATGTGTATGCCAGTGTAGTGTGACCTAAAGTGTAAGTAGAAGTAGCTAGATATACCTGTTATCCAGCGTGTTTATGAGACAGAAAAAAGACACCAGCAATCCTACCATCATGTAAAACAGTTTCAGGTTTCTGTTTCACAGTCACCTGGCAGGACGGTAGTACCTCCTGGGTGGTTGCTGTCTACCAACCTACTACCTATATATATATATATATATATATATATATATATATATATATATATACTATATATATATATATATATATATATATATATATATCATGGTTTCGTGGGGACTCGATCTTGCATGTTGTGATATAACTCAAGAAAATCAATTAAGCCCCTTTTTTATAGTGTTCATTTTTTTAATATAGTTGAGGCACCGAGTCTCGGGACGATGAACACCGGAAGTAGGTCACCTGGATACTTTGTATGTTGTGGTCGTGGCTCCTCTTGTGCCCACAAGTCGTCACACTGTGATTCCTGAAGTACCTTTTGTCTACTTAGAATCTCTCCTCTCCTGTTGTTCCTCTCCCTCCCCTCTTTTCCCTCCCCTCTTTTCCCCTCTCCTCTTCCCCCTCTACCCTTCCCTCTCCAGGGCGTGAGGATGAAATTATTATACTGGTGTCGCTCTTATTTTAATCTTTATTGTGCTTGAGAAAGAGATAGAAGAAGAGAGAGAGAGAGAGAGAGAGAGAGAGAGAGAGAGAGAGAGAGAGAGAGAGAGAGAGAGAGAGAGAGAAAGAGAGTTTACTATATGTACTACACATCCCTCCTTTCTTTTAACTCCTTACTCCCTCCCTCCTTCCCTCTCTCCTCCTTCCTTCCTTCCTTCCTTCCCTCCCTCCCTCACCCCCCACAGTGAGCCTCCATCGGTCGACACAACAAGTCACTTGCAACCATTTCTTTTTCTGTCTTGTCAAATAAATCACAGCTCTCTCTCTCTCTCTCTCTCTCTCTCTCTCTCTCACTTAACCAAAGGGAAAGGAAAAGAGAGATGGAATTTGCCTTCCTCTTATCATCATCATATTTTGTCATTATTATTATTATTATTATTATTATTATTATTATTATTATTATTATTTTTTTATTCTTCTGTATCTGTGCCTCCTTCATTTCTCGTTACATTAGTAATCTTCTGCTCCTGCTATCTTGTGCTGCTGTGTCTGCTGCTGTGTCTGCTGCTGTGTCTGCTGCTGTGTCTGCTGTCACCTTCACCTGTGCTGCTTCACCTGGCTCCCTTCCCCCTTAGGTACCAACCAGGTACAGAAGCAAAAGTCTCCTATCTTAATACCTGTTTCAGGTACCTCGTTTGTTGTGTGCATACACACACGGGGCCAGGAGCTGCGACTCTACCCCTGAAACCAAATATAGGTGAGTACACACACACACAAACACACACACATCCACAGAAGAGATACGATAAAGCTCATGGAGCAGGGAGAGCGTGGACCTAGTAGCGACCAGCGAAGAGACGGGGCCAGG
The DNA here is from genome assembly GCA_009830355.1 of Cherax destructor. Lineage (NCBI taxonomy): Eukaryota > Metazoa > Arthropoda > Malacostraca > Decapoda > Parastacidae > Cherax > Cherax destructor. The sequence goes on from WNWK01003726.1 coordinate 79,393, forward strand.
AGCTGTGAATCGACCCCCTGCAACCACAAATGGGTGAGTACACTCAAGCCAGTATCTCTAACACACACGTCAAAAGTCCTGGTGAAGATAGTAAGGAAAAATAGCGTTGGTACACTTGCAAAACATAAGAGATTCCGTGCATAAACAACCCGGCATGGATTAAGGGTATAAAATATCCTTCCTTACGAACGTGCTGGAGCTCTTTGAGATACAGTCGTAGATATAGAACGAGAGTGTCTGAACTATTGTTCCAGGAGGTCAGAGAGTGTCTTAACTATTGTTCCAGGAGGTCAGAGAGTGTCTTAACTATTGTTCCAGGAAGTCAGAGAGTGTCTCAACAGCAGAATGCAAAAAGTAACAATAAGCGATAAGACAACAGAATGGGAGAATAACACATTGTGTTCTGCAAGGATCAGTAACACAGCTACTGTCCCACAAGGATCAGTAACACAGCTACTGTCCCACAAGGATCAGTAACACAGCTACTGTCCTACAAGGATCAGTAACACAGATACTGTCCCACAAGGATCAGTAACACAGCTACTGTCCCACAAAGATCAGTAACACAGCTACTGTCCCACAAGGATCAGTAACACAGCTACTGTCCCACAAGGATCAGTAACATACGTGAACGGTCTACCAAAGGGGACTGAGTCCTTTCTGTCACCGTCTTCCAGATGATGTGAACTTTAGAGGAGAACAAGAACAGAAGATGGTGATTAAGCTCTAGGGAGACCTCAACAGACCACTGATGTGGTCAGACAAGTGACTTCCCGACTTTATCCCGAACAAATGGAACAAGGTCATGCGAACTGGGGACGGTGAGGGCAGACTAGACACAAGAATACTGCAGGAGACGAGTTGGTGATGAGTACCGAAGTCTTGGAGACTCTGCAGGAGAGCCATGAAGCTTGTTGCTTCTATACTCACCTGATGCCAGTATATAAAGGCACTGGAGGGCGAAACATCTACAAATAAAGATACCCAGATGCTGCATCTGTGTCTAATTCTTCATCTTACGGGTAATTATTCCATTAATGTACAACACCGAGCATGGCACTTGAGCCGTATAATACAAACCGCATAACACAAACTGTATAACACAAACCGTATAACACAAACCATATAACACAACCCGTATAACACGAGAAGTTGATGAGAAGAATTCAATCGGACGAGGACCAGGCAGAACTACAAAGGGACCTGGACAGGCTGCAAGCCTGGTCTAGCAATTGGCTCCTGGAGTTCAACCCCACCAAGTGCAAAGTCATGAAGATTGGGGAAGGGCAAAGAAGACCGCAGACGGAGTACAGTCTAGGGGGCCAGAGACTACAAATCTCGCTCAAGGAAAAATATCTTGGGGTGAGTATAACACCAGGCACACATCAACCAAATAACTGCTGCAGCATATGGGCGCCTAGCAAACCTAAGAACAGCATTCCGACATCTTAATAAAGAATCGTTCAGGACCCTGTACACTGTGTACGTTAGGCTCATACTGGAGTATGCAGCACCAGTTTGGAACCCACATTTATCCAAGCACGTAAAGAAGCTAGAGAAAGTGCAAAGGTTTGCAACAAGACTAGTCCATGAGCTAAGGGGTATGTCCTACGAGGAGAGGTTAAGGGAAATCGACCTGACGACACTGGAGGACAGGAGAGATAGGGGAGACATGATAACGACATATAAAATACTGAGAGGAATTGACAAGGTGGACAGAGACAGAATGTTCCAGAGATGGGACACAGCAACAAGGGGACACAGTTGGAAGTTGAAGACTCAGATGAATCACAGGGATGTTAGGAAGTATTTCTTCAGTCACAGAGTGGTCGGGAAGTGGAATAGTTTGGGAAGCGATGTAGTGGAGGCAGGATCCATACATAGCTTTAAGAAGAGGTATGATAAAGCTCATGGCGCAGGGAGAGTGACCCAGTAGCGGCCAGTGAAGAGGCGGGGCCAGGAGCTATGAATCGACCCCTGCAACCATAACTAGGTGAGTACAACCCGTATAACACAAACCGTATAACACAAACCGTATACAACCCGTATAACACAAGCGACAGTTGAACGATCAACAAACCTAAGAATAACATTAAGAACCTTGAACCTAATACACGATGTATGTTAGGCCAGTCATTGAGTACGCGGCCCCAGCATGGAGCCCACACCTGGTCAAGCAGGTGAAGAAACCTGAAAAGGTCCAAAGGTTTGCATCCAAACTGGTATCAGAAATGAGAGATATGCTGTAAGAGGAAAGAATGTCAAGGGAAGACTTGATTTTTAAGTACAAAATTCTAAGAGGAATTGAAAGGGCATATTGTTTGAATTAAGAGGACCAGGAGCCATAGGGATGTTAGGAAATATTCCTTAAGCCTTAGAGTGGTTGAAAAGTGGAACGACTTCGATGAGGCTGTGGTGGAGGCAAATTCAATGCACAGCTTCAAGAGTAGATACGATACGACTCAAGAGGCCAGAAATCAGTGATGCCGATCAAAATGGTCTAAGAGGCGGGCAGGAGCTAGGTTCTAACCTAGGTAAACACAACACGGTGAGAACACACACACACACACACACACACACACACACACACACACACACACACACACACACACACACACACACACACACACACACCTTCAGTTTAATTGTGTTTGTGTTGTGTTTGGTGATCCAATTATCAATTCCTCAGAGTGCATGAACTCGCGACTCCTGCTACGTTCTAATTTCCCAAGATGGTGGTTGCTGGAGTGATAATTTCTCAAGATGGTGGTTGCTGGAGTGATAATTTCTCAAGATGGTGGTTGCTGGGGTGATAATTTCTCAAGATGGTGGTTGCTGGGGTGATAATTTCTCAAGATGGTGGTTGCTGGGGTGATAATTTCTCAAGATGGTGGTTGCTGGGGTGATAATTTCTTAAGATGGTGGTTGCTGGGGTGATAATTTATCGAGATGGTGGTTGCTGGGGTGATAATTTCTCAAGATGGTGGTTGCTGGGGTGATAATTTCTTAAGATGGTGGTTGCTTGGGTGATAATTTCTCAAGATGGTGGTTGCTGGGGTGATAATTTCTCAAGATGGTGGTTGCTGGGGTGATAATTTCTCGAGATGGTGGTTGCTGGGGTGATAATTTCTCAAGATGGTGGTTGCTGGGGTGATAATTTCTCAAGATGGTGGTTGCTGGGTTGATAATTTCTCAAGATGGTGGTTGCTGGGGTGATAATTTCTCAAGATGGTGGTTGCTGGGGTGATAATTTCTCAAGATGGTGGTTGCTGGGGTGATAATTTCTCAAGATGGTGGTTGCTGGGGTGATAATTTCTTAAGATGGTGGTTGCTGGGGTGATAATTTATCGAGATGGTGGTTGCTGGGGTGATAATTTCTCAAGATGGTGGTTGCTGGGGTGATAATTTCTTAAGATGGTGGTTGCTGGGGTGATAATTTCTCAAGATGGTGGTTGCTGGGGTGATAATTTCTCAAGATGGTGGTTGCTGGGGTGATAATTTCTTAAGATGGTGGTTGCTGGGGTGATAATTTCTCAAGATGGTGGTTGCTGGGGTGATAATTTCTCAAGATGGTGGTTGCTGGGGTGATAATTTCTCGAGATGGTGGTTGCTGGGGTGATAATTTCTCAAGATGGTGGTTGCTGGGGTGATAATTTATCAAGATGGTGGTTGCTGGGGTGATAATTTCTCAAGATGGTGGTTGCTGGGGTGATAATTTCTCAAGATGGTGGTTGCTGGGGTGATAATTTCTCAAGATGTTGGTTGCTGGGGTGATAATTTCTCAAGATGGTGCTGGATAATTCTCAAGATGGTGGTTGCTGGGTGATAATTTCTCAAGATGGTGGTTGCTGGGGTGATAATTTCTCAAGATGGTGGTTGCTGGGGTGATAATTTCTCAAGATGGTGGTTGCTGGGGTGATAATTTCTCAAGATGGTGGTTGCTGGGGTGATAATTTCTCAAGATGGTGGTTGCTGGGGTGATAATTTCTCAAGATGTTGGTTGCTGGGGTGATAATTTCTCTAGATGGTAGAAATGTAGATAGTTGCTCTCAGCAGACAACAACGCGTCTACGTCCTCTGCTGTCTGCCCTTCCAGGTGGTCCCTTGTATATCATTCCACTTCCTGTATTACGCTCATTCATCAACTTCAATCTATTTATTCAGCTTTTGTGGTAGTACATGTGAGGTGGGAGTGTTCAAGGTTGTGTCGATGGGGAGGTTATCTTTAAGTGTCTGTTGCAAGTGTGTCGTGTGTCTTAGTGTGTGTGTGAGACACTGTATATGTGTCACTCCTGTGTGTCTCTCTATCACAACTACCACCAGTCTTCCTCAACGCCACAATCCCATGCTCTCTTAATTTATCATCACTACCACCGCCACCACCACAAACACCGCCATTACCAAAATCACCACCACCATCACTACTACCACCATCACCACCACCAGTACCACCACCACCACCACCACTACCACCATCACCACTACCACCACCACTACCACCACCACCACTACCACCACCATCACCTCCACTACTACCACCACCACCACAACTACCACCATCACCACCATCACTACCACCACCACAACTACCAACACTACCACCACCATCACTACCACCACCACCACTACCACCACCACCATCACTACCACCACCACCACCACTACCACCACCATCACCATCATCACCACTACCACCACCACCTCCACCACCACCACTACCACCACCACCACCACAACCACCACCACTATCACCACCATCACTACCACCACCACCACCACTACCACCACCATCACCACCATCACCAACTACCACCACCACCACAACATCCTCCACCACCACTACCACCACCATCACCACCACCACCACCACCACCATCACTGCCACACTACCACCACCACCACCACTATCACTACCACCACCATCACCATCACCACTACCACCACCACCACTACCACCACCACTACCACCACCACCACCACCACCGCTGCTTCAACGTTCAATATTCCTATAGAAACTTAGCAGCTGTGTCAGAAACTCATCAAATATGCGACTTATAATTGTCAGACCAATTTACCCCAATTTCGTCGTCGAACGAAAAAAAACATGAGTGTTTTATGGAAGATATTATGTGTGTTTTATTGACTATATTATGTGTTTTATTGACCATATTATGTGTTTTATTGACCATATTATGTGTTTTATTGACCATATTATGTGTTTATTGACCATATTATGTTTTAATGACCATATTATGTGTTTTATTGACCATATTATGTGTTTTATTGACCATATTATGTTTTATTGACCATATTATGATTTATTGACCATATTATGTGTTTTATTGACCATATTATGTGTTTTATAGACCATATTATGTTTTATTAATCATATTATGAGTTTTATTGACCATATTATGTGTTTTATTGACCATATTATGCGTTTTATTGACCATATTACGTTTTATTGACCATATTATGTGTTTTATTGACCATATTATGTGTTTTATTGACCATATTATGTTTTATTGACTATATTATGTGTTTTATTGACCATATTATGTGTTTTATTGACCATATTATGTTTTATTGACCATATTATGTTTTATTGACCATATTATGTGTTTTATTTACTATATTATGTGTTTTATTGACTATATTATGTGTTTTATTGACCATATTATGTGTTTTATTGACCCTATTATGTGTTTTATTGACCATATTATGTTTTATTGACCATATTATGTTTATTGACATATTAGTTATGACATATTATGTTTTATTGACCATATTATGTTTATTGACTATATTATGTGTTTTATTGACCATATTATGTGTTTTATAGACCATATTATGTTTTATTAATCATATTATGAGTTTTATTGACCATATTATGTGTTTTATTGACCATATTATGGTTTTATTGACCATATATGTTTTATTGCATATTATGTTTTATTGACTATATTATGTGTTTTATTGACCATATTATGTGTTTTATTGACCATATTATGTTTTATTGACCATATTATGCGTTTTATTGACCATATTATGTGTTTTATTGACCATATTATGTGTTTTATTGACTATATTATGTGTTTTATTGACCATATTATGTGTGTTTTAGTGACTATATTATGTGTTTTATTGACCATATTATGTGTTTATTGACCATATTATGTGTTTTATTGACCTATTATGTGTTTTATTGACCATATTATGTTTTATTGACCATATTATGCGTTTTATTGATCATATTATGTTTTATTGACCATATTATGTGTTTTATTGACTATATTATGTTTTATTGACTATATTATGTGTTTTATTGACCATATTATGTTTTATTAATCATATTATGTGTTTTATTGACCATATTATGTGTGTTTTATTGACTATTATGTGTTTTATTGACCATATTATGTTTTATTGACCATATTATGTATTTTATTGACTATATTATGTTTTATTGACCATATTATGTTTTTACTATATTATGATATGTTTTATTGACTATATTATGTTTTATTGACCATATTATGTGTTTTATTGACCATATTATGTGTTTTATTGACTATATTATGTGTTTTATTGACCATATTATGTTTTATTGACCATATTATGTGTTTTATTGACTATATTATGTGTGTTTTATTGACCATATTATGTTTTATTGACCATATTATGTGTTTTATTGACCATATTATGTGTTTTATTGACCATATTATGTGTTTTATTGACGATATTATGTGTTTTATTGACCATATTATGTGTTTTATATATTAAAATGTTAATTTTGTAACATAAAAATTACATGCTAATGCCATGTTAATAACATGTTACGAACATGTTAACGACATGTTAACATGCATACTGAGAACTTCCGGTCCGCCATGTCTTCACCGGAAGTTTAAATAAATAATTCAATATATTTTTAAAGCTGAAATGAGGGACAAAAAAAAATTGATTTAAAGAATATTAAAACAAGACAGATTATTATTATTATTATTAATATTATTGCCTTTATGGGGAAGCGCTAAACACACAGGGAAATAATCAGGTATGAACCTGGGGAAGAGGGGGTAAGGGGAGAGGGGTAGGAGGAGATGGGGGGTATTTTAATCAATGGTGACCTCTGACCTCTGAGTGCCTCCAGGAGGGAAGGGGAGAGAGAGGAAAGGGGAGGGAGAGGGAAGGGGAGGGAGAGGGAAGGGAGGGGAGATAATAGAAGGGAGGGGGTCGGGAGGGGGAGGGGAGGGGATTGGAGGGGGATGGGGGTGAAGGAGAGGGGGTAAGGTCATGACCTCTCAGTTCTAAGCTGGCCAGGCTTTTAAAGCTCAACTAACATGGAGCTTATACCCAAAGTGAGAGGTCAAACGTGAGCTTATACCCAGGGTGAGAGGTCAAGCTGGAGCTTATACCCAGGGTGAGAGGTCAAGCTGGAGCTTATACCCAGGGTGAGAGGTCAAGCTGGAGCTTATACCCAGGGTGAGAGGTCAAGCTGGAGCTTATACCCAGGGTGAGAGGTCAAGCTGGAGCTATACCAGGGTGAAGTCAAGCTGGAGCTTATACCCAGGGTGAGAGGTCAAGCTGGAGCTTATACCCAGGGTGAGAGGTCAAGCTGGAGCTTATACCCAGGGTGAGAGGTCAAGCTGGAGCTTATACCAGGGTGAGAGGTCAAGCTGGAGCTTATACCCAGGGTAAGAGGTCAAGCTGGAGCTTATACCCAGGGTGAGAAGTCAAGCTGGAGCTTATACCCAGGGTGAGAGGTCAAGCTGGAGCTTATACCCAGGGTAAGAGGTCAAGCTGGACCCGGGTGTGGCTGAACCAGAGTGTGGCTGGATCAGAGTGTGGCTGGACCAGGGTGTGGTTGGAGCAGGGTGTGGCTGGACCAGAGTGTGGCTGGACCAGGGTGGGGCTGGACCAGGGTGGGGCTGTACCAGGGTGGGGCTGGACCAGGGTGGGGCTGGACCAGGGTGTGGCTGGACCAGAGTGTGGCTGGACCAGGGTGGGGCTGGACCAGGGTGGGGTAGGACCAGGGTGTGGCTGGACCAGTGGGGCTGGACCAGGGTGGGGCTGGACCAGGGTGGGATGGACCAGGGTGGGGCTGG